>JAPYZO010000784.1:0-38368 GCA_030522905.1 Torymus flavipes | reverse complement strand
AAGAAGGAGAGAAAAAAAAACACAGCGCAACGCCCGTCACGCTCCCGGACACGCCTCTCTCCCCCCATCGATCGCAACTCGCGCGCAAATGAAAAAGTTGGCATCATATAATCCAGCGGGGGCTAGACGCTTTTCCGCGAAGTATTTATACTTGGACACAAGGGCCGGCCCTTCGGGCCAACTTCATTCATAATTTATTCAGCAAGCGGTCACGTGGCAAGCGAGAAAACGCGCGGGCGCGCGTGCAGCAGCTATACGAGGGGGACACGAGAGAGAGTAGTGAGTAGTATCCGGTGACACAAAGCCCTCGTGCCTCGCGAGCAAGCCCCCCCTGCGCGTGAATGTGCTTTTGCCACCAGAGGAGGAGGCTTTTAGGGTAATGCGCGTATAACGCGAGAGGCCGAGTGTTTTCTTTAACGGGATGGTCGTCGTGTGTTTTACGCGGCTGGTCAATGCTGTGATTTGGATTTTTCAATTTTAGTTTTCTATTGAACGGCATGCCGCCGTTTGTTTGGAAAAGTCCTTTACGCGGAGGTTATTGATTTTAACAGTAAACAGTGGTCGATTGTATTGACGCGCGGCTTTACGTGTGTTTATAAGCAGTTTACGCGCTTCAAATCACATATGCAATAATGGAGTTATACCGGTAGCGCAACTATTATTTAATTGAACCTATACGCTCATGAATAATGAAATTAAATTTGATGCTAGTTAATGCAGATATATGTATATATCGAATAAATTACTCAGCTGCGATGTGCGTTCTGTCAAAGCGTATATTATTCAATCAAAATATATATATATATAATCGTAGTATAAACGAGGCTAAAATCAGAATTAAAAAGCATGGGAGCGGCAATTTCGAATTCGAAAATTACCCCTTTTCAAATGCGCCGCAGTACGATAACCATCGCGCGCACCGCAAGCTGTTGTGTTTTTTTCTCGCTCTTTCTCTCTTTCATTTTATTCCTTTGCCACGCGCTTACGAAATGACCAAAGGGTGTGCTATCGATTGTCGCATGCTCGTTTCGTCCCAAGGCTTTAATGTCGACGAGAGAGAGCTGCAAGTTCAAACTAGCCAGCGGAGCGAGCGCTTCGCTAAGCGGAATCCTTCCCTCTCTCTCTCTCTCTCTCGTTCTCCCGAAATAAAAAAGGAATTTCACACGAAAGTCAAGTTGACGGACGAATTATCAATGGACTATTTATGGAAGGACTATTGTTTGCAATTCGGAAGTGTTTCCTCGTAAAAGCTCACGGATTCGCGTGCAAATATTGGGCTTGGTTCTTTTAGCGCTCTTGTGTACTTGTTACATTACTTCGCTTGTATAGCTGCGTGCCTTTCTATATAACCGAACGTTTATGAAATAATTTTTTAAAGGAATTTTGACTGAATCGCGTGCGATCGGGAAGTATATTTTATATTAGAATTTTAACCGCGTGCATTAAAATTTGAATTTTATCACGTGCGCTGCACTCAGGTGGATTTTGACGGTAAATTTCGTTACTATCGATTTTCGAGTACACCGAGCGTATACAAAGGGAAATTCAGAACGTTATTTCGAGCCTTGCGGAATATCGCTATATAGGATTCCATTAAAGAAATATATATGCGCACTCGATTTTCTCAAAACTGCTAAATTTCCAACTTCGACTCCGCATCTATGCTTATATACCTGATAGTACGATTTGGCAGTTGAATTCAATCCCAGTGCCAAAATCATTACCCACGAGTCCACTTGTTTCGTCATGTTTAATCATCCGAAAGCTTTTAACAAATATTTTTTCGCTGTTAACTAGTATTGAAATATAAAGTACAAATTTCGCATATCTATTTCCATTCTCAAAACATCCCGCTCGCGCTTATGTACCTTGTTACTTATGACTGTCACGTAAATGCCGTTCATCGTTTTATATTCAAATTTAGACTGGAATAAAAAGTATGTTTTCCTTTTACGAATCAGGGCTCCACGCATGCAAATTGCGGCTAATGCGTTTTGTTACTTTGCGTCGGAAAGAAAAGGTGTGGCATCTAATCTTCTTTCGTAGCATTAGGTATAAACGGTAATTTTCACACGTTCGATCACTAAAGCTTTCTAATCAAAGTTCGTTACTCACTTTTTTTCGATTCGTCACGTATATAATAAAAGTGACACTATCTGATTTATCCCTTTGTTATCAAAACTGACAACAACTTTTGGTATTTTCAATTGAATTTCGTGCTATTTTGAAATCATAAAAAACGATCGCAATGAATGAGGCACAAAGTCATTCGCAACGTCAACAATATCACTTTCGCCAAGTACACGATAGCTTTTAATTCGGTTGACAGTTTTACGGCTCCTAAAAGAGGCGGCGTATTTCAGCCGTGCGACGATTAGAGGCTCACACACATACACACATGTGCACCTGTCTCATGGGGCCGCTCGAAGACTACTAAAGTTGACGTTATTTTTATTTCCAACCGGGTCTCACGTCGATGTGTACTCGACTTTTTCGTCGGTAACGGCCCTTTGATCAGTTTTATATCTCTACATCCATAAGCTCGGGGTGACACGCATATACAGTCGAGTTATTTTGAGTCGTAAGCACGACGTCGTCGATGTTCTACACTTTATTCGTACTTTTCTAATTGAAAAAGCTCTCATTAGTTAATAACGAGCACCGGCACATTAACGTCTACGAATATAGAATTCCTGAAATAACAGAGAGCTTAATAGACTTGGAAAAATATTAGTATAGTCATCTTGATTAGGTGTAACGATTATTTCCGCTTGGACTAAATTTAGAAAATCAAATTCAGCAAAGAAAGCTCACAATATCGCTTATTCGACGGGCGCGCGTATAAGAGAAAACTTTATTTTTACACGAAATCATACGCGACGCACGTGATCGACGCGGACCCGGTAATTCAGTCTGAATACTCAAACGAAGACCCAATCAGTGCGTAATGCCGTTTATATAAACACAGTACGCGAGCAAATACGTATATCCTGTAGAATTTACGCGTATATAGGCTCTCGCGTGCGCCCTAGTAACTGAGAAAAATTCTCTGAATATAAGCGCTGGAAAAAGAGGAAGGTGTTTGCACAGAATGAAAATTTTTTTTTTCTCTACAAACGCGTAACGGAAACAAGAGATAAAAATGAAAGCAAATGTTGTTTAAGCATTGACCTATAATAAAGTTGCTTTATCTTAATTAGATTGAAGTCAGGTTTATGTATACGGGTTGGTGAATAAAATGAGAAACAGATTAAATTTGCAAGCAAAATTTTATCTTGCCAATTCAAAGATATTTTGACATTTACTTTTATTTGGTCAGTGTAATTTACTACATTCAATATTGTAAATGTACGATAATAATGTATAATGTAATGTATCATAATTTATTATATGTAATTTTAATTAAAATTCTGCAATGTAATTAAAATACGGCAAGAATGTCAATTATTATACTGCATATTGTTCCGACAAGTTATTCTAGTGTTCTGTCGAGTGTAAAACTGTACTTCGAAATTATTGACTTTTTAAGTTGTTAAATGAGCGCCTCTTATGTTCTAAGAATGAACATTTTTATTCCTACAGATGATAATTAAATTACGTAAAACTATAAATTAATACGTTAGTTAACGTGTTTCTTCTTCGGTTTTTAGCTAATTACATCGTCAGGTTTATCTCGCACACGTGATATTTACAAAGACGTAATCTAGAGACAATTCTATTGCGAATATAAATTACCTTCGAAAGAATGTATAAAATATTAAGCTAAATTACTGACTACAACCGGCATATTGAACAATTCATCACGAAATTTCATTATTTCGTAATTTATATCAAAATAATGACGTAATAAAGTTCATTTCAGACACATCAATAAAAATAGCGAGGGCGGACTTGTAATATAGCAAAATTTACTGCACTATATATTCCAAAATTTAATACTTTCAGAATAAAAATATATGAAAGTTGTAATAAATTTTACGTACAGTAAATATCGTCATACTGCAAGTCTGTATCTCCGTTTTACTATAGACAATATAAAACTTCTATTAAAGCATTTTTTTCTTTCTACAAATAATACTTATTCTACTTTAAAAAAACTTTCGATTTAATAAAAATGATACTTATATTCCTCACAATCATTTATATTTTCTCAAATTTTGGAAACACAACTCGTTTCCAAATATCCGTTTCGTAAAAATACCAACTATGAACATTCAAATTTCGCTGTCAATTCTGCTAAAATTTCTGAAATTCCTGGAGCGAAAATTCTCCCTGCAAAAAGATATAAAATCCTAGACGACACATTCTCACATTCGCAACTAAGTACTCGCTCGCCAAAAAAAGGAAGGGGGGACAGGCACACGCGCATAATGTTATAACTTTTCTCCAAGTCAGCAGCTTGCTTAACACTTGAATTTCCTTTTCTCATTGCAGATACTGACAGAAGCAGACGAAGTCAGAATGGGTTCCTGCGGGGTGTACTTATCTCAGCTACGAGCTATGCTCGTTAGGAATCTCCTTCTGAAGAAGCGAGAGAAGCGAAAGACAACGGCGGTACGTATACATACACCTATACATAATATACTACACCTTACTTTACCTGCGCACGTATACATCACATACGTGTCCGCGTCTATCCACCTACACCTGCGCGCCTCTTCCCTACTCGACTCGCGATTTTTATTTACCCCTCGTGCAGGCAGGCGCCTCTCGAAAACTTAATTAAGAAAATGCAAATTTAATTGCCGTCACGTGCTCACGCGTTCGCAGCTCGACGAAAAAGCCCGCACCGGTTCCCCCGCGGCGACTGTATAAATCGATTCCTCCTTTTCCTGCACCACCGAAAAATACACCAGTGATGCGCATATCACCCGCACAAAAGTATTAGGAAAAACGCGTTCAGAGTGCAGCGCGCTATGCTATGGCTAGCTGCTGGCAGTGTTCCGTGGCGCGTGCGTCTTTTTTCTCATCGCGCGTGTGTAGTGTGTCGCAAGCGCCGGTCGCGAGTGCCAATTGGGCCAAGGACCTTCTGCGTTGTCTACGTTGTCGTCGTCGCCGGCTGCTTCATTATCAGTGGGAAGAGGACTTCTTCCTGGCATTGGAGCTGCTCGCTGTTGCCGTGGTTGTCGTCGTCGTCGTCGTCCCTGTGGCGCCGGCCGTCGTCGATGATGAATTTTTCTGCTTGTGGTGATGGTGGTGATGCTCCTTGTTGCGGAAGAAGATAGTCTGATCGATGAGGTTCGTTGGGCCATCGTTCCAGAGGCTAGAGTCGATGGACCGAGTTGGGGCGATGGTTTGTGGATGCATGGAGGGCAGGAGATGAGGACCGACCAGCAGATATACCTATGGTGATGAAGAATAGATGAGTTTGTAATTTTGTTACCGCGAGATAAGGGTGCAGGAAGGATGTTAATCCTGTTTATAAGCATTGATAGTAAAACAGTCGTTAAATGTTTTCACATGATGATAAAGGAGTGGATGCAAGTTTCGCGTGTATCAAAACCAGTTTCCAAGCGACCCTGGATAACCATGAACGCATGCGATCGTATATATTCAACGGGTTCATGGATAGTAAAATTACTGAGCATTTAATCGTCTACTGAATAAACGGAGCAAATGGTTCGCTGATCAAATAATATCACTACGCACACGATTCTTACGTGCAAGCATATATTATTGGCTTAGGTTACATTAATTAGTAGCTGTTAAAATTATCTCAAAAAGTATGATTATGAAGATTAAAACATAACGAGAAGGAATAAATAAATCCACAATAAAAAAGAAACCTGCTCAATCCACGTGGGCATTGGCAACCCAGCAGCGCAGACCTGCCACATCGGCAATCCCAGATGCACGAGCATCATTCTGAAATACTTGACGAAGCTGTCCGCCAGTAGATACCATCTTGCGGTTGCGAAATTGTGCAGCCACACTGAGGGTTCGTCCTGATCGGGCTGCAACTGATAGGCCAGGAAGACTTTGCACTCGTCGCACTCCGCCAACTCGAAGAGCTTGCAACGCGAGCCACCGAAAGTCGGCTCGACGATGTTGGGCTTGCTGCTGGCCTCGTCGCTGGTGCTGATGCTGGTGGAACTGCTGGCGCTGGTGCTGCTGCCGCTTGCACCCGCGCTGCTGCTGCAGTCGGCCTGTTGATCCTTGCCGCCGTTGCCGACGTGGCGCTTTAGGCTCGCCAGGTCCTTTATCTCCATCCGGCCGACGGGGAACTCCTCGCCTGAGTGATCAAAAGGAAATTGGGTGGATGAAGGCGAAGGCTGGATAGACAGGTTGATATGGGGACTGATCCGTCGTCGTTTTTCATTAAAAAGTAGTGCAAAATGTGCATTATGGGAAAATTTCGAGAAAAATTGTTGTCACTTTGTTTGTGGTTCATTTTTTTTTCTACGTACTGCGGCTGGACATAAATCAAATCACAATAAGCGTTCAAATTCATGCGAAAGGTATTTTGAAATACTAACTTATTGATCGTAGCATATTCTTTTCATAAAATGCTCGTGAAACATTAATCAAAAAGAAATATTTACTCGTCACGTGAAATTCATAATGATAAGCGCGTTATTTATTTGACGCGTATTAAAAATTCAGTTGGACGGTTTCGTCATGTTTTACGAATAAATAATTACTGTCATATTAAATGACGTGTAAAAGCGGCTGGGTAGTATGCACGCGCTCTAAAAGTTAAAATGTTATTGTTGTAACAAAATTGTGCGTTGAAAGCTATAACTTACGAGGTGCGGTATTGAATTATTCATTTGAAAAAGTGTCGATTTATTTATGAAAGAACATTAAAGTTGGCATAAACCGAGTAGATAAATTATATAATATAATAGGCACTTAAATTTAAATTTTATGTTTTGTAGCATGAATACGTACGTTTGATAACCAAAAGAAATGCGATACTAAAAAAGTTAGCAAATACTCGATTTAACAAAAAGGATGCATTTGATTTGAAATCTAAATAAGTACTTATCGCAGTCCATAATTATAAAAGTTAACTTATCGATAAAATATATATAAGGATCGTTTTCCTTTTCCGTGCATTAATTTTCGATGCATTGTTTCCTGTGATTTAGCGTGCTAGTTTATAAGACAGCTCCCTGCCGCTATGAGAATAACTGCCGGTGAAATTCTATAAACTTGATACCTCCTTAGCCCACAGGAAGAACGGAATAAATTGAGGTTCCAGATAAAATGAGCATTCTTGATGGATTCTTTATAAACAGAATTAAAAAAGTTCTTAGGGGCGGGACTTATAAGACGAAATTGTTCTCAAATTCATAATTAATTATTTTCCCTATATTAACTTTAACTTTCTCAATTTCCAAAGCTTAATGGATCAGTTGTTTCACTATTAAATGCAAATACAACTTATTACTATTAAATGGATAGTATTCAATGCAAATACAAATTAATATCGTATGTATATTGGATATTTCCCTATTATTAATCGAATGTATCAATTGCATTTACGGCGAATGAGGTCAATTAAGCCGAAGAATGAAAATTGCGATGCTCTCTTCTATTGATACGCATTCCGAGAAGAATGGCAATCAAATTTATGTAAGTTTTATGTAAGTTTTATGTACGCGCTGACTCGAACAAAATCAATAAAGCCGACGATATTACACATTCGGAATGAGCAATAGAGCCGTGCATCAAAGCTACACGTTTTTTCAAATAAAATTTACAGCTGAACAATTTTATTACAACTTTTACCTTTGAACGGATCTTTTGGATACAAAACTAAACGTAAATAAATAAAATCCAAATATTTCATGTGTATGGATAAGAAAATCATGCGAAATATTGGAACATTTAAACTTTTTCTTTTTTTAATGAAAATACTGCATCGATATAGCAGGAGTAATTCGGGAACGAAAAATTTCATTTTAAGCTCAGAAAAAGGAAGTGCATTAGGCCATATTTTTTTTACTAAGCTAGAGCCATATGCAGAGCGCAGCGGTAATAGTATGTAATAAGTGTACATATTCTCTTTTACAACTTGTCACTGATTACAATTGACGTAAATTACTGTGCTATTAAATTTAATGACCATAATTTGTTCACTGATTCTTAGCAACAATGCGTGCACCATACTTCACACTTATTATACTGTAAGTTAATAATAATCTTTTACAACGCAAGACGAGACAAAATTTTCGATATTTTTCGTAAAAAAAAATACAAGAAACTCCAGCATTCAGCTACAATATTCCTACAAAGTTAATCTCAAATTGATCACGTATCATCTTTCCGGACTATCACTTTACCCAACTACAATAATCTCGTTACCCTGCAGCAAATTAAGAAACTCCTGCAAAACTTCCCAACCCAATCCCAATACACTCCCCCCGCACGTCATCACCTGCAATATCGAGGCTCCACGTGAGCAGAAAGCCATCGGTGGACGTATAAAAGTTTCTCAGATCCTCGGTCAACAAACAGCAGTGCTTCTGCTCCCACGTCGACAATGAAGCTCTATCGCAAGCACCTCTACGCTCCAGCTGCACGTTCCTAACGCACGGCGAGGCTTCCAACTGCCTCGACACACCAAGCGTCAGGTTCTCGAAGAACGCGTCCTCACTAACAATGTCCACGAAGAACGACATGATGATAATGATTATGATGATGATGCTAAGTACTCTCAACGGGGAATTTAAGCGTCCGTGTATGCTGCAGCCGAAAATCGAGTGCTACGCGAGCTGCGGTAAAGGGGTTAGGCCAAGTTTATTCGGGGCTCCATGGTAACCGGGGGGCGGAGAGTAGGTAGCGAACGCGCGCAGCACACACCGGCGACACGTCGGGAAAATTATATAGGTAGGTGAGCGCGCGAGCGGGTGGAGAACGCCGCTATACACTTTGCAGGCGACGCGCGCGCGCTCCAACGACACAGGCTTGCACTTCGCTCGTGCGTGCATGCTAGGGGGAGGAGAGAGAGAGGGGAGGATTCGTATATTCGATAAAGTTGCGATTTTTTATTTCACCGGAGCGTGACGCATTCGTAATGCGAGAGGAGGGTGTAATATATGGAAGATGGAATTCGCCGCGATGCGTCGGGGATTCGTTGGTAGAATAAGGGATATGTGGTTATAGGAGGGAGGTTGGGTGTGGAGAATCGTAGTTTCTTTTTCAACAAGTTAACGATCGATCTGAGATTTAGAGCGACTTGCGAGATTTCGGATCTTACGAATGCAACGCGATAGCTTGGTTGTGTAACTTGTTGAATTGCCGAATTATGTGAATTGTTAGATATGTTGGTAAGAAATGTAGGTTTATAGGTAATCTTATGAGAACGAAGCAATGATTCTGATTTTTATAACTCGTAAAAACGATATTGCGTTTTCTCGTTCTCGGAAGTATCTATCTCAAAGAAAGTCAGGAGTTGCCGTTTCGCCGTTCCTATATGAAAAATGATACGAGCGCTAATATGAAAGCTTCTTACACCGTAACATTATGCTCCGCGAGTAGTTTAAAGAAGAGATGAGCTTTCAAAAATGTTCCCGAGTTCAATTTTTCTTTGGGTATTTAGAACCGTCCCACTTGCATTCTAAATCCGAGGAATTTCAATGAATCTAGATAATTTTAGCTTTTTTTATACATTATATATTTCCTATTTTTATAATATCGATCTACCACATTATTCATTTTCCAGTTTGCGACTAGGTCCCTTCTTTAGCTCCATCATTATTAATCCGTAATTTATACGATAACGTCAATTGCAATCGAACGTGACTGGATTTCACGACGACCGAATTCTATCATTTCAGGAGATTTTCTTGCCCCTGTACATCCTCGGTATACTGGTGATGGTGAAGGTTTTGATACCGAATCCGAACTATCCCGCCATCATTACGCAGAGGCAGGACGGCGACATCTTCGACTTCTTCAATGGTTACAGAAACAACACGATAGCTGTTGTACCCAATTCGACGGAAACCATCGTGAGTATACTTTTCCCCCCTAAACCAATAAAACCAAAACTTCTCCGACATCTACAGGAGCAATACTCATATACATATGAACGTTCTTGCAGAATTTTATAAACTCCATGAACCAGCTGTGGCTGACGATGTGGAACTCGCGCACCAGGCATCCCCTTAACTTCGTCGTGTACGACACGAAAGACGACCTGCAAGCCGCCTACTGGAAGGAGCCGTACAGTATACCACTGGCGGTCATCTTCGAGGATCCCCAGCCAATCTCGCGGCGTTTATTGTAAGTCTGTCACCACCACTGAGCGGCTATTTTCGGGGCCTTCAACGCCCGTATACGACGCGCGAACTGCGCACAAAAGCTTCTCCTCCGTGAACGTACCGAGAGAGAGTCGCGAGCGCGCGTTCGCGAGTGAGATCGATAGGAAACGCATATAGCGTGTATACCCTTCGCGCGCGCGTTGCAATGTTTGACGTGCTGGAATTCAATATTTTTCAGGGAGTCAAACGTTCCGGTATTGACGATCTAAATAACAAATTTTGTTCGTATTTACCGCGGCGCATTAGCATTATAATTTATACGGTGGAGAATTATAAATTTTTGTAATAATACTCAGGAGAATATTATAGCTTGAGGCTGGAATGTATTGAAAAATCGCAATGACCATACTGAGCATCGCAGGGACTACTCGCATTGATTATTTGTATTGAAGTGCAAAGATGCTTTGTCCTTTCGAACAAAACAATGTTTTCATCGCGAACGCGCGCGTGCGATTTCATTAAGTATTATATGGTGAAGTTGTTAATGAACGCGAAGTTTATTGATATGGTCATTGAACTTTGGTTGCGTGATCTCGCACGTCGGAAGACTGGCGCTATTGTATCATCGTAATTATTTATGTAATATTCGTTTCTGGGCATTTGATCCGAGATACTGATATGGATGAGAAATGCGAAAGATACATTCCGCCCAAAGTACAAAATCAATAACAGAATTAAATCTTTCGTTGTTCTATTTTGAACCTACGCCAGAGGACTGAAACAATTACTTTGTTTATTTTTCTTCGGTATAGATATGAAATACGAACGAATCCTTCGTATACGTCGCCACCGTCGCCGACTGAAATGTTCTCATCTTCGGTAACCTGTCGGAAGGACACCAGTCACTGGATGGGTGGTGTTCTGTCCATAGAAACCGGGGGCTCCTGTCCTGTCAATAATTATTTTTTATCCGGCTTCATGGCCTTACAATTACTAATGGATATTACGAAGATTAGGGTGAGTTCTATCTCTATAAAATTTTCAGGATAATCCGGTTATATAGTTAATTTAAAACAAATTTTATTTTAAAATAACATTATAGTTAGATTCGGGAAACACTGAAATCACGGTACCAGACATCAAACTTGAGATATTTCCAAAGGACGCGTATACAGCAGGTAAATTTCATACATTGGTTACAACAAAGTTATAAAACAGTTCATCATGAACCAGGATTAAACCTATACTTGCATTTATAGACTGGATGCTAGCCTTCAGAGTTGTTATTCCTTTGTACATGGTGATAGCCCTCTCTCAATTCATAACATATCTACTGATTCTAATCGTCGGCGAAAAGGAGAATAAAATCAAGGAGGGCATGAAAATAATGGGTCTGAAGGATTCTATATTTTGGTTTGTAGTCCTTTCTTTAAAAAAAATCTTATGTTGTTCCATTTACTTTTGAAGATTGATAATGTTTTTTTTTTTCATTTGGCATTTACAGGTTGTCATGGTTCATCATCTATGCAATTTTCGTTCTAATTCTGTCGGCTGTCGCGGTCATTCTGCTGTTTACGCTGCAAATGTTCCAGCATACGCATTTCCTACCGATATTCCTGTTGGTCGTCCTATACAGTTTCTCCGTCATCATGTTTGCCTTCATGATCACGCCGTTCTTCGACAAATCACGCGTGAGTATTAAACTTAAAGTTAAATATTACGAAAATATTCTAAAATTTACGACTCGCCATTGTAATCATTTCTCGTTGACCTTTTGTAGACTGCTGGCGTACTGGGTAACTTCTCAGTCACCATTCTCAGTCTGATGTACTTCATCCAGGTGTTCGTCGACGACTCGAGCTCCGTGTCGTTTTGGCTCGTGTCACTGCTCAGTCCCACGGGAGTCGCCTTGGCAATGGACAAGGTATGTCAACAGATTATACGTAAAGTAACTTGTTTGCAAAGTGCTCGGATACCTCGTTTACCGCCATTAGGCTAAATTTTCAGAGTGGGGTTCAATTACATTGTTTATTCTTTCAGGCTCTCGTGTTAGATCTTCAAGGGGAAGGCGTTAATTTTGACAATCTGTGGTCGGGTCCTGGAATCCCGTTTGGAGGCAGCCTCATAATGATGGCCTTCGACATACTGCTTTATGGATTACTAGCCTATTATCTCGACTCCGTCATCCCTAGTAAGTCCTTGTTTTTATAACGAAGTTTTACTTCATACCTTACATTATACAACTTCATAATCATTGATGCATTCTTTTAACATTGTTTTAAGCTTGCATTTGCAAGAAAAGTCTATTTTATTTCATAGTAACATCAATGTATCTCTTTGATTACAGGCGAATATGGGACAAAGCGGCCAGCTTGGTTCTGTTTCACGCCGGGCTTCTGGTGCAAGAAGGGCAAGGCGCCACGCGTAAGTTCCGTAGACCGTCTGAATAGCACGACCACCGCGGCGTCGCTCGACCGCAGCGACGCGGCGGTCAATAACGACGCCCAAGTCGTCGTAACCACGAGCACAACTACCAAACCCACGTTACGTATCGCACCTCCCGATGATTGCCACCAGGCCCCACCTACAAGTGCCACCATCAACGGCGAGTCCAACAGCTTCATCCCAGGGGAAGACGCAAATCGCGACGTGGAGCCAGTCGTGCGAGAGATGAAGGGCCGCGAGGCAATTCGCATCGTCGACCTCTACAAGTCTTACAGCAAGTGCCGGCGACCCGAGGTCAAGGCAGTCAACGGCATCAACCTTACCATCTATGAGGGCCAGATTACAGCGATCTTGGGGCACAACGGTGCGGGCAAAACAACTCTGTTCAACATTCTGACGGGATTGACGGCACCAACGGCTGGCACGGCTCTGATATTCGGTTACGACGTGAGAGATTCGAACGACATGCACATGATTCGCAGCATGACGGGGGTGTGCCCGCAGCACGACATTCTCTTCGATCTGCTGACGCCCAGGGAACATCTGGAGTTCTTCGCGGCGGTGCGAGGCATTCCGCGAAACGTTATCGAGCACGAGGTATGTAACATTCTTGCGAATTCGAAGTTCTTGTCGCGCTTCTGCAACAGCATATTCTATTGCCTTAGCTCTATTTTCGTTTTCGGTAGAATAGTAGAGGAGCTAATGTCCAAAAGACTAATTACAGTGATTTAATCAATTCATTAAGTCAGATTCGTCATGATAAAGAGATGTCACGTCATGATACGAGTGCTCATTCATTTATGGCGTACCACTAATGCTTATGAACGCATTTATTAATTATTAATTTATGTCTGTTACTAGTTATGTATTATTTAAAGCACGATGTTAACCTTTTATGATAGTCTGCTTACGTCTTTACCTACTTACTTCTCTCTGTTAATTTTTTCAAATACGTCATCCATATAACAATCAGGTAATTTCAGTTAAATCTCTATGCTAATTCTCACTAGTTGGTTTTTCAAAACAATAACTACTATTAGTACTACTAATTCCGTGAAATAATCAAGTAGAAAAAAACTCTTAAGCTTCTTAAACATCAATATCAAGCCACTACACTCATTGAAGCTATCGCAATAAAACATTCCATAATAACTTTTTCACTTCCAGGTAAAAAAGACGCTGAAGGACATTGACCTGCTGGAGAAAGCCGACACGTTTGCCAAGTACCTTAGCGGTGGTCAGAAGCGCAAGCTCTCCGTAGGCATAGCTATAATTGGTGACCCAAAGATCATCATTCTCGACGAACCGACAGCTGGTGTCGATCCTTACTCGCGCCGTCAGATGTGGTCGTTCCTGCAGTCGCGTCGTCATGGCAAAGTCATCCTTCTGACGACGCACTTCATGGATGAGGCGGATATACTGGCCGACCGCAAGGCCGTTATCAGCAAGGGCAAGTTGCGCTGTTGCGGCAGCTCGCTCTTCCTCAAGAATAAGTTCGGCATTGGATATCACCTGACGTGAGTTTTTTTTTTTTTGCACCTTTTGTTTATCGTTGCTGTGTTACGGCCTTGAAGTGTAATTGGTGATAGTTTTTTTTATCTTGTAGTGATTGATGCTGGTACTCAGTTAATTAAGTAAAAAGTTAATTGGTGTTGTGGATCAAGTGTTTTATTACTTAATTAAATAAACAAAAGATAAAGGAAGTGACACTTTTTAAAGAGCAGTGTTAACGACATTCATTAGTGCACTAATCCTATAGAAAAAGTAAATTAAAATAATTGAATAATAAAGTTGAGGTTTGTCATTAAAATGTCACAACGCTATAATTCATCAAAGAAACATTTAATTTGCCGATATTAGAAACGCTTCCTTATCTTATCGGTCAATATTTTTTAAATTCGAATATTTCCTTTTTATATTTAGGAAATTGAAGAAATATATCTTTAGAAATCCAGATAAATTTAACAAAAATGAAAAAAAAATGCATCAATAACTCTAAACTTTCATTCTCAATTTGGAACATGTTCTAAGTAAGACACATTATTTGTTTAATCATTCAACTTATTCTTTATCTCTTTAGGCTCGTGCTGGAAGGCACCGTACGCGAGAGCGCCATCACCCGGTTGGTCTCTCAACATGTAACCAAAGCCGAGAAAGCCCGCCGCCACGGTCGCGAGCTTAGCTTCATCCTGCCCCACAATTCTGTGGACAATTTCGCTCCCCTGTTCTCCGCCATCGAGCAAGAGATAAAGTCGAAAGCCCTGCGCCTCGGCATCAGCAGCTACGGCGTGTCAATGACAACACTGG
Organism: Torymus flavipes; assembly: GCA_030522905.1. NCBI lineage: Eukaryota > Metazoa > Arthropoda > Insecta > Hymenoptera > Torymidae > Torymus > Torymus flavipes. The sequence continues at coordinate 23,405 of JAPYZO010000784.1, read as the reverse complement.
AGGAGGTATTCCTGCATCTCGAGAAGGACGAGGAGACTGAATGCACCATGGACAATCTGTCGAAGAAGATGGTGCGCAATCGCGCACTCAGCAGATCCCTGTCGCTCCAGTCAAAGAGCACGTCGTATCAGAGCCTGCAGAATGAGGGCGCGGCCGTGCAGACTGACGGTGTTAAAGGTGAGTGTCCGAGAATGGAGTTGAGTTTTTTATACACGCTAAGTATCTCTTGGGTATGGTGGTGGGATCGTCGAGGAGGTCGAAGAGAGGGTGCGTACATTTTGGAGTTCTGGATTTTGATAGGAGTGCGGATTTGGTTGATTTTGTATAAAATTATGATAAATGGTGTAAAAAATGAAATACAAAGTTTCAATCTAATTGAAAACATTAATTATCTGTTTTCTGTTAGAAAATTAGAGTTATAATTGTATTATTCGGTAAACCAATCTATTTTTACGAATAAAACGATTGTGCTTCTTTTTGTATTCAAATTTACTGACAAAAAAACTGTTCCTGATCGATTTAAAAAAAAAAATTTACCTGCTCATGATTTATCGGTCAACAATCCTGTTCATTACTCGCTTAATTACTTTTCGAGTATAACGTTTATGTAAAAGGAAATTAATTGAGGTACAACAAGTCTCGGCACTTATGTTCACCAGTACGTCATAATACAGTTTTGTTTTCAATATAGCCGCTTGATATTGTTTTTGTAAAAGAGCAATTATTGAAATTTAACCGTTGAAAAACATACCACACTCCAAAGTTAAATGGAAATCTATTACTGCAATGTGTACGACGCTCTTTCAATTGAAAATAAGAGATCTAGCGTGAAATAAATTTTATATAACAGTATGTTTTTTATATAGCATTTATTTACATGCAAGGTTTTTTATTTTTTTGAGTTAAAATGCCACCAATTTTAGATTCTGAGCGTCAAAAAACTTTATCCAGAGTGAGGCATGAGTTTGGTAGCATTTTCGCTCCTAAAAATTTAAAAGGTATCTTTGACAACAAATTTTTACTCTCATCAAAATCAATCACTCGATCGTAGCTACTTCAAACTTTCTCTTTCTGTTTTAAGCATTTTGTATGTACCGTATACACATGTTCCGACGTAAAACGAATATTGCAACTATAAAAAGAAAGTATTCTTTATCCATTTACTCATTTTAAAGTTATAAGGTAGACTTTTTGCTGCTTCGATCATTCAGTCTAACCGCAATTTCATCGTGTTGTATTACACATACAGTGCATAGTCGAATTGTATCCGTCTGAACATCATTTTATACATATAGTCTCGTAACCCAGCAAATACTCGACTCGTCTTAATCATTTAGCAAAAAGCTAGCAACTACTCTCTTGTGATTGCCACTACAGCTATCTAATAGACACATCTTGTTCTTGTGTTGTAAGGCTATTCAATCTCATAGTTAAAACGATCATCCAGTACACAGCATAATGCAATATTTGGCTAGAAGTTTTATTACCAGCACTTAATCGACTAGCTAATTGATACTTACCCATGATTATCTTTGAAACGAACAGCCGGAGCAAACGAGTTGCCGGACGGCACGCCGCACAACGACAAGAGCCCGGCGATCCTCGGTCTCGGTCTCGACCCCATCAAGATTCGGCCCTCCGTAGTACAGACCTTCTGCGCCATGCTGAAGCTGCGCGTGCTGAGGCTCTTCAGGAGTATACAGCTGCTGTACTTCACGATCGTAGCGCCTCTGGCCTTGGTCGTACTGGGTCTTTATCTCAACAGTATACAGACCGTCGAAGTCAGGATGCAGAGTCTCGAGTTGAACAATGGTTTGTAACGTACTTATTGACTGTTGAAATAGTATACCACCTTTTGAAATAAATAAAGTTTAAATTCATAAATGGTTGGATGAGTTATAATAATTTTTTGTAAAAATGAAATTGAAAATTTTCACATATTTTTATCAGAATTGTCAAAGTATTAGTATCCCTTACTATTAAGTGGTAATAAAAATGTAAAGAAGACCAACTAACAAATAGAGTATAGAAAAGAATAACTTTCTCACATTACAAAATCTGTTTAATTATTCAATAATAGTTTTCGACTACTTTAAGAAATAATGAGTACATTCTTATAAGCCTATAAGAACTTTTTAATAGCTTTTCAACGTTCACTGATCCATATTAAACAAACTAATTCAATTGACTCGATCTCTTTACAGCTAGCTATGGTGCCGACACGAAAGTAATGTACATCAACAGCTCGAGCCGAGATTTCTCAGCGCTGATTAATCAGGTGAGCCAGCTTGTTGGCCCAATGGAGGAGTATGATGGCGGTTTCGCCGAGCTCCTTCATCGTGCGCCGCACATGGCCGTCCTCAACGTCACTGACTATAATCTCTCAAGGATGGATTTCACGGTTATGTACAACGATACAATGCAACATTCATTGCCAATCGTCATGAATGTCTTTACCAACGCATTCCACAAGTGAGAACTCGTTAATTTTTTAGCATAGTGTGCGCCTCGTGCATACATATAAGCTCCTAATGAGTGCATGCGCCTACTTAAACGAAAGTTGATCGGGGGCGTATAGAGGGTACAAGTTATATAGGTCGTAGTAATTCGGCTTTAGATTGTTTTAAAATACATATTCTTGTGTTAATCGAGGTAAAGTTACTTTTCAGTTGTAAATTAATATGAATTCTGCTCATTTTTACTAGAACCACGTTTTTTAGTATATCTAAAATCTGACTTATATTAATCTAAAGTTGTTAAATAATTGTCTAAAGTACTTTTACCGTAAATAACTTACTCAATGGACTTAAAAATTCTTTTAGAAAATTTACTGTATAATCTCAATTTTTGTAATTGTCTTTTTCAGGCTAGTCAATCCAGGGCAGACGTCTCCAATTAGAGTTAAAACGCATCCATTCCAGCAGACCTCCCAGCCGCAAGAGTTCAACATCGGAATAGCCAGCTCGGCGCTATTCATCGGGATGGACCTTGTTCTCGTGCCTATTACTTTGGCCGTCGACATGGTTTATGATCGTGAAGTATGTAAAGCACACATTATAGAAAATTTAGTATCGATTTACCCTGAGCGGGATTCGATCAGAAGTGGTCGTGAAATATTTATTTCGACTGCCCCTATAATTTCGTTTACTTACTGTATATACTTCTTATCGAATGGCCATTCTTTAAGGTCATGTTCTTTAACCGGTAATTATACTTCAAACAAAGACGCAGTTGAAGTAAATGTAGGATCACGAAAGTTCCATTACATTTTTTTTATTGTTATCATTTGTTAATGCCGACGAGATAATAACTCTATTTTTTCAATATTGCAGATCAAAGCAAAGAATCAACTGAGGGTCAACGGTCTCTCATTTAGCATGTACTTCTTCACTTACTTCGTCGTGTTGCTTGGTCTCATGGCGTTCATCTGTCTTTGCATCCTGGGTATCATCTTCCTCTTCGATGTGCCGTCGCTGCAGGAGATTCCAGCTCTACTGACCCTTGGTGGCCTCGTCATGCTCTACTGCCCGGCGTCGATATTCTTCTCGACTTGTCTCGCCTACATGTTCGACAAAATGGACTCGGCGCAGAGCTTCCTGCCGAACATAGCCACCTTCTTCGGTCTCATTCCCTTCATTCTGGTCATGATTCTCGATATGCTTGGTGTCGGTGAGTACCATTATCCCGCGTGAAAGAATAATCAAATCTAGTTGTATAGCTGAGTAAAAATTTAGACCTTCTAATAAGGAAAATATTTTTGAAGTCTTTCTAAAAATTTATTATGAATAACTCTCTAGAAGTAGACGAAGTAGACACAACCACGTGCAGTTTTAGTTACTTATTGGTTATAAAGTATTGGTTTACATTCCTTATAGCCTTCAAATATCATGACCATCATCTTTCAATAGAAAGTACTATTAACATTGATTAAATGGCTGTCCATCATTTTTCAGGCGGTGTTGCGGCTTTCGCGCTCCACGTGGTCTTCTCGTTATCGAACACGATGTACGTGCCATATGCTGCATTGTATTACATTGATCGGGTACACCTCATGTGCTCGATCAACGCGGCCTGCCACCACCTGAGCATATCCGACTACTTTACAAGTGAAATCATCGTCATGGCCCTTGGAGTGATGCTGCATTGTCCTATCTGGTTCTTCGTACTGTTGATACTCGACACCAAAAAGAGCGGTGGAAACGTCAAGGACTTCTTCAAGTACTTCGTGGTGAGTGCCATTCTCTTGTAATGTTACCTCAAGTGCTTTTGCAGTTTTTCAACACTTCACTTCTTTGTAGCTTTAACGCTTTAGTATCATTTCATTCACAACCAATTACGTGAAGCTTAGGTTACGCATTTTTTCGAGACTTGTCTATATCTGTCAATTTTGTAGCATTCTTTAAGTTTTATAAAAATCTTTATAATTTTAGCGCAACGGAGGCTCAATAGGTGAGGAAATCATGGAAAATACCGATGTCGGTGAACACGAGGATGTCGACGTTAAAAACGAAAGGCTGAAAGTTTTCAACCTGATGAACTCGACAGCCGTGCAGGAACCACCTGTTGTGCTTGTTCAGGTAAGAGCTCACAAAATATTTGATGAGTTTCCTTTACTTACCATATCGAATTTGTATTGAAAAGGCTTATAAAACTTATAAATTATGATTAAAAAATCAATTATGTTACACAAGTCTTTTATTTTTTCTAATCTCATTCAAATATATTATGAGAGTTCAAATATATTTGAACTGTTTTTTTGTTTTTGAATCACCTTTTCTCTAACTACTAAATACTTAATTGCACACTAAGATATTTACGTAATCATCCATTTCCCGCAGAACCTGCGCAAGGAGTACCGCCAGCAAGATACGACAACGTGTAGTTGTTGCTTGAAGCAGGATGAACAACAAGCACCGACAAAGAAGATCGCGGTACGCAACCTCTCGCTCGCGGTTGAGCCAGGCGAGGTGCTTGGTCTTCTGGGCCATAATGGCGCTGGCAAGACCACCACCATGAAGATCATCATTGCCGAACAGGCGGCTACACGTGGCCGCGTTCAAATCGGCGGAAACAACATCAACTCCCACATGTCCGAGGCGTTCCGTCAGATGGGCTATTGCCCGCAGCATGATGCCCAGTGGAAGAACATCACCGTTAGGGAGCATCTGGAGTGTTACGCTGCGATCAGAGGCGTACCATGGGGCGATATCAAAAGGTATGCGGTTCTTTTATCATTATCTCAAATAAATGTCATACTGGATCACCAGCTGATTTGCTTGGTACTACAAGATAATTATTATCTAGATTTATTTCTCATCTAAGAAAAAATGGAATGAAACAACAACAGTCATCAAAACTTTATGAATATATTATATTTTTCAGGATTGTGGACATGTATCTAACTGGCTTGCAAATACATGATCACGCCGACAAACAAACGCAAGAATGTTCTGGTGGAACGAGAAGAAAACTCAGCTTCGCAATGGCCATGATTGGAGGACCTAAGGTCGTACTTATGGATGAACCTAGTACGGGAATGGACCCCCGGTCAAAGAGGTTCTTGTGGGACACTATCCTAGCAAGTTTCCAGGTGAGACACCAGGTGAAAAATATCGTTCATTTTTATCTTTAAAATATTATGACTGGAACCTGTATACTATTGAACAAGGTGAATATATACACGCGATGTGCTTTTATCATACGCTATCCTCACATAATGATCTGCACCATCACTTCATCTATGTGCAATCACACTTTGTGTTGTCGTAAATGTGACGTTTTTAAATTGTTATGAGGGGACTTCAACGTACCGATCGTTAAAATGATTGGCTATCATGCTTTTTTTCAGAAATTCAAACTGATATTACTTGTCATAGTACCAATAGCTCCAAGGCATATCAATTTTATTTAAGGTGGAGTGAAAATCTTGCTATTACCAATATTTGCAGAGATCTGAAAAATATTTAATTGTTAATTTTGAGAAAATATCTCTTTATCAGTTACTGTTCCATGCAAAAATTATAATATAAGAAAAAGATACTTTCTTAAAATTCACAATTGAATTAAAATTGATTCTGTAATATTTGGTCTCGACAAGGATTTAGCATCACCTTAAAACACCAACTATCTTCAAAATGAAAAACTCACAATTAACCATTTTAACAGGGTGGCAGAGGAGCTATTCTGACGACGCACTCTATGGAGGAGGCGGACGCCCTGTGCTCGCGGGTGGGTATCATGGTGAAGGGAGAGCTGCGCTGCGTTGGTTCGACCCAGCACCTGAAAAACCTCTATGGAGCGGGATACACTCTGGAGATGAAGCTCCTCGGTGGCGATTGCACGCCCACGACGCCTTCGGGCAATCGTGTCAGCGGCTTGAAAGACTTTGTCACGGGAATGTTCCCAGATGCGACGCTCGAGGAGAGCTTTGCCGACAGACTCGTGTTCTCCGTGCCCCAGCACTCGGTGCATTCGCTGGCCGAATGTTTCTCGCAACTTGAGAAAGGTAGAATTTACAATTTTTACTATTTACTGTTTATCATAAAAAGATATAATATTCCTCAGAGCTTACTTCTATCCACATCTTCCTGGTTTTTACGAAAAGCTATAATTCACGTTCATCTTTACCAATTTCAGCCAAGCTAGAACTTGACATCGAGGAGTACAGCTTCAGCCAAACAACGCTGGAGCAGGTGTTCCTCAAGTTCTCCCACTACGACGCGGCGAACGCGGCCGACTGAGCTGTCCCGTGCGACCCGAGGTTCGTTCAGTCCACGGAGCTTTAGCAGCATCCTTGGACTTGAGCCTCTGGAGTCGCAACGCTCCAATGCGAATCACTAAGCAACGCTGACGTCGAAGACGGGACCGCAGCGTTGGCAGCAACACAGCCGGTGAACACGAGGGACCACGCGTGATGGGCTTCTCGACGCCTCGCCATCCCTCCGACTAACTATTTCTCCTCCCCTGCGAACACGAGATGGAACTCTATACACACGCGTGCGCGACTCGATACGAGTCGCGTATACCAATATACGTAGGCTTCTGTGCTCCTTCGTTTTGTATTTATCGATATACTTATCGTACTTATTTATCGTTCGGAGAGTATTGCGTATAGGATGTACACGGACACACACTGTGTGCTGGGCGTGTGTGTGTGTTCTTACGAGAATGGAGCTCTATACCGCGATCTACATCTCTCGTTAACTGAGTGAAGAAGAGAGAGAGAGAGAGAAAGAGACGATGTGTGTTCGCGCCGGTGTTTTATCTCTCGCACGTCGAGTATTATTATTATAATTATACATTGTACTGCATTCTGTAAATAATCGAGGCTCTAGGGGGGCAAGTACACCCAGAGTCTAGTGCTGATTTTTTCGTGCTGCTTGAGTTCGAAGTGTTTTCTATGTGAACGCGCAAGGAGGAGCTATCGTCCTCCCACAATCGGGAGAGGTGCAATTGCTATGTATACACACGAATCCGAGGATGAAGAGTGTGTGGTTGTGAAAAAGAAGTCACGAGCACCGCTCATCGAGACGAAAAAAAAGAAGAGCATTAACGCATCGCCATCGAAGATTCAGCACGTCGTTATTAGCCGAGATCCATCATCGTCATACACACATGAAGTTTCTACAAGGATGTGAGCCGAGGAGAGCGAACGAACTCTCACATAGACTCGTAATCTTATAAACCTAGTGGGAACGAATGAAAAAAGAAGGAAAACGTAAATATCAAATTTCTGCATGTAAATAAAGTTTGTTCGTACATGCCCCTTACGGTCATGTCCATATAGGTGATTATATACTTACTAAGATGCTGACTACCGTGATCAACTATATAGATTTTTCATTTTTTTAGAACTTAAACAAGCGTTTGATATACAAACGCCTCCATTGTGTGTATTTCGGTGTCGGATGTGTACTGTCGCGCGGTGTATTGTTATATTGCGAGCGAAGGAAAAAAAATTCGCGCGCACAGTGTCAGGAATCAAAACCACTGCACGACAGTACGAACGAGTACTGAAATATAGAACGTACGAGATCATTTGCAATAATTATTTTTTAAGTGTACAACAACAAGTTGCATTGACGGCGAAAGTTTCGAGCGGCGTGAAAAGAGTCATTGAGATACTCTACTGAGAAAAACGAGGAGTATAATTAACGATAACCGCAATTACTTATGCATTACCACGACTTCCTACCACTTTTCGTACAAAAGCGTAGACACCAGCAGAAACAACAACAAACAAAAAAAAAAGAAAAAGAAATTCAATCGACACTTCGACATTCAGACTTTGTCCCTTCGGTGGGACTTTTCATACACGTATTATATAGACATGCTATTATATACATATATATATATACATATATATACAATTATATATGAAGTTTTGTGATTAACATTCGCGACACGAGCGAAGCGCGCGAAATATAGGTAACAATTTTTTGATTTTCCAATGTGTATAACCAGAATACAAAAAAGTCTGATGCGGAGACACGTACACATAGACACTGAACCACATTATACATACGCGCCGAGCAGCTGTATACGTGCGACGAGAGGAAGCGAGAAAATATTGAAGTGTTCACGCGCCGACGCGCGTCTGCTGCAGTGTCTCTTGCCCGTCGAACTTCTGACGTTTATAACTACATTGCGAAGAGGAAAAAAAAGAACAAAAAATCCACGCAGACACATACACACACAAAACCAACACGATTAATTAAGAGCGTAGAACGAAAAAAATCGTCGAGTACTTATGCCTTGAGCAGTCGTAGAGGATATCGTGAGTTGTGAGAGATAAAACGAAAGAAAATCGGGTGAGAGGCAATGTACATTCTAAAATTTAAAAGAAAAATGAAGTTGTCCCGAGATGAGCTCCGCGGCTCCTTTACGGAGGGGAGCGATTAACAATTATTAATTGATTAATAATTATTAATAATTAAGGTTGGGCATTTTATCCTGAAATCCGCGTCTCGCCGCGAGTTGCATTACCTTAGGTATTAGGCTGTTTCATAGTGACTCTCACAAGACACAAAGAAAACACACGCAAAACGCGCGGGACGAGACGCGTTTCAGTCTGCTGCCGGCCTCGAATAAATAAAAAAGAAAACAAACTCTAGCTTTTAGTGAATTTTATCAAAGACTATTGAGAGCGCGAGATTGAGAGTGCGAGAGAACGAGCGAGAGTAAAAAATTACACTGTCGAGAAAATAATCAACTCAAGAAGAGCGGGAGAGAGTGAGCGCGAGAGTCAACACGTACGAGACGATGTTTTTACAAGTCTTATGCATGATACATTGCGCGGCTCCTTTCTCACTTGCATATATACGATATATATATTTAAAATAAGTAAGGGCGCGTGAAACTTTTGAGATAACCGCAAAATAAAGAAAAAAAACGTAACGATTGGCATTTACGGGTTTGTATATTATGCCGCAATCATAAGGTGATTCAGTATAGGCGACGAAGGAATTTCGTTTTCACGATTCTCAATATAGAAGTTTGTTAAAAAAAGTGCGAGATACAATGAGAGCAAAAGAGAGAGAAAGAGTGCGTGAGAGTGTGAAAGAGAGAGAGAGGGGAAAAAGGAGAGAAGCGCATACACGCGCGGGCGAACGTTTTTGATTCGTTCGTATAGAAAGAGAAAGAGAGATAGCGACACGGAAACACGAGACGAAAAAACTGCAATTGAAACGGCGTTCTAAAAAAAGAAATGGCGAGATTGAGTGTGGGAGCGAGTGGAAGAAAGCCTGTGTGAAAGAGCGAGAGAGAGTGTATCGGAAAGTGCGAGAGTAGGAGAGCGAATGAGCGAGAAATAGAAGTATTGCTGTCACGTTCGGACTGAACAAAATATTTTGTAGCTGAAAAGACGTAGGTAGTGAAATTTCAAATTTTGTCACAATGGAGTAAATAAAAAAAAAGTGAAAGCGTTTTTGTATATATATAAATGATGTTATGTAATAATTAATTAATAAAAATTAACAAAAAGTCATATTTGAATGAAGTATAAGGACATCAAGCTAATTACCGTAGGGATTGTAAAACCGCCTATTGTCACGACAAGGCATTCGCGCACACACAACACATACATGGGAAAAAAAAAAATAAATCGAGAACAAACTTTCGCGACCGCTGGTGATTCTCGCCATACTCGTAGCAGAGAATGAGAATCCCGACGAAGCGACGGAAGTGAGATAGGAGGAGAGGAGATACGAGAACAAGCCGAAAAGCGAGAAAACCAATGGAAAACTGTGCAACAAGCGGAACGAGATAATGAGATGAAAAAAAAAACAATGTAAAATTTAGTCAATTATTATCACATCACGCGAGTAATTTAGCCAGAGGATTGTTTCGTATCATTGACGCCTTGCGCGCGCGCTTGCATCGACATATTATTATTCTAAGATATCACGAAAACTCACCCCCTCACTCACACATGTGTCACACGTGCTCACTCACACATTCACACGCGTACATCATACACATACACACACGATTTATATTATAGTCTTAGAGAGAGAGAGAATGAAGAAATTGTATACTACTACCACTCTACTCTTTCAGCGCGCGAGTCGGTCGAGCAGTTGTAATCCAGCTTTTTGAATTTGTTTTTTAATTTTTAATTAAGAGGAAGGAGAAAGCGCGCGCGACGCTGCGACGATCTCCAACGTTTTTATTGCACGTTTAAACGGCACATAAGCACAATGCGAAAGTGGAGAAGAAAGAGGAGGAGCAAGAGAAAGAATGAGAACAAAAAAGACAAACGACGTTACTTATATGTATAGGTGATGAACAACCATCGGGTTCGCTTTCGAAGATGATAATGATGATGATGATGATGATTATGAACAGTATGCGCCACACACATACACACACTTGAGCAGAATTATAATCTAACAATCATACTCGAGTCCATTTTTGCTGACGAAATAAGAAGAAGAATAAAAAAAATGAATATACGATGAACCTCTTGGAATCACGATATCGTCTGGATAAACTGAGGCCAACGCGTATTTGTTAATGCGAATTGTATGTAAAATCAGTTGTTTAAAACAATGCTTTTTCACTAATAAAATTTATCGAAAGATCGAACGATCTCGCAGTTTCCAATAGCGACTTGTTCTTGTTTTCATTTTTTACTTGTCCTCTTTGTTTATTTATTACTGTCAATCAAAAGTGTCACACTACACTCACACCTTATTATGTTAAGCATGTTAATAACACTGTATATATCATTTAAGAAGATTTTTTATTTATATCAATAAAAGAAATTATATGGAACAACATTTTATAAAGATTATTTTAAATATTGAATGCATGGTGAATTTATCGATTTCAGTGCCAATGATTAAAAAGTGTCCACGCTTACCGACTACAAGTGGCAACTTTTTAGAGCACTGAACTCAGAAACTTGCTTTTATACACCCGTTTGCCGACAAAAAAATTGAGACAGTAGAATTATTGGCTGTTGAATCGGTATTCGAATTTATGAACATTTCGTTGCGTTTTACTACAAAGTTAAAAATTTTGTGTTTTGTGTAGTTTGAATTTTATATATGCACAAATCACGTGTAAAATATTAAATGCCATTGGATCTAGTCTAAATTTAATATGAATTTAATTTAATTTTTATATAATTGTCAGATTAAAAAATAAACCATTTGCATCTTAAAAAGATTCAAAAAAGCAAGTGAAAAATAAGAATCTGGTAGAAAGACAAAAGATAAAATTTGCTTTGAAACTGGTGATTCAATTAAACCTAATAATTTTTCACAAGGCGTCGTATCACGCAGTTTTTTCACGATCTTGAATATTTTAGTTTATGGAATAACTTTAAGGTAGATGCTATGTACGATTTTTTAAAAGAAATTTCTTTGTATTCATTATGCTTGATAACATATCTACTATTAATTTTGGAAGATATCGTTGAAAAGAATAGTGACATAATATCTCCTCAGTAGAATTGATTGAAATGATTGAAAATTTCCTTTTTTTGAATGCTATTTTCAATGATTTTTTACGCTATCTTTGATTTCTCAGTGCTCAAAGTAAACCTTGTTCTGTCTTTTTTTGCCATTTTTTCGCTCATTTTCGTAACAGGAATACTTGTGGAGTTACAGACAATAGAAGAGACATCATTTTTTAGACTTCACGATCGTAGCGCCTCTGGCTTTGGCTGTACTGGGACTTTATCTCACCAGTATAGAGACTGTCGACTGTCAGGATGCAGATTCTAGAGTTGAACAATGGTTTATAACGTACTTATTAACTGTTGAAATAGTATATACTACCTTTTGAAATATAAATAAAGTTTAGATTCATGAATGGTTGTATCAGTTACAATAATTTATCGTAAAAACAAAATTGAAAATTTTCACATTATTTTTATCACAATTTGCAAAGTACGCTCCTTAATATTAAGAGGCAAAATAATTTATGTTGAATTTTATTTTTACACACATTTTGTGTATTTTTCATTGTTGAAATACTAATTACATAGAGAGTGTGTAGTAGGTTACGCTTTTAACACAAAATATTGTTAAAACTGGAATCGATTTTTAACTGTGTATGAAATTGGTAATAAGACATTTTATCCAAACTTACAAAGATGCCGAAGTCTGCTCTTTAACTTTATAAATTTACTATTATTAAATTTACGAGATCCTTTATTTAATTATTCTCCTTTTTTTTTAACCAAATCATCTATGTTGTTTTTTTTATTAAATATAAATATTTGATAAAATTTATCTTTGATTGAAACGTCAGTAAAATATATTTATTAACTAAAAAAAATATTCACATCATCAATTAATAATCAGAATCTGTCTCGTCTCAGATTACACCTGCTTCCGTTTCCATACTATTGCAATATTCAATATTCAATTTCAATTCCAACAGTCTACAAGTCAAAGGTCTCATTCAATATACTTTCAACCGCTATAGATTCTACAACTACAAAAAAAAAAAAAAAAAAAAAAAAAACAATATCTTTCCCCTCATAATAATAATATGTGCCTAAGTACTTCAAGTGCGTATAGGAAGATCGCTACTCATTTCAAAAGTAAAAGCCATATTTACGTATCGGTATGAAAACCACGATAAAAACATCAACGACCCATCAATCCGCGAAGCCAATACTCCGCTATCACCACTCGTCTTCTCCCCCTCGCGCATCAACTTCCTTATACCTCCCCCGCACACACATACACTTACCCATCTGCAATCATCACGCTCTTTCTCCACCCCCTCTAAATCATTCTCGCGCCTTTACCACTCTCTCTCTCACGGGCTTTATTTCCCGCCGTTAACGCGCAGCTCGCTCGCGCTTCTTTCGCGCCGCACGTATATTTATACCTATACGCGCGAGCGCATAATGGGGCGAATATTGCGCGACTCCGGGGAGTCACGTAGCCCGGCCGGTATAAAACGCCGTTGCTGCGCCGCGCGCGCGATGCACGCGGCATTTCATTATCGCCGCCGGGAGAATCGATATCGCGAACGTAGCCAGCTATAAGAGAGAGAGAGAGAGAGACTTTTCGCCCCCGGGCCGAGGACTGATTTTTGGGGGAATGGGGGTTTCATCAGAGGCTGAGGCCAGCTGTTTTTTTGGAGTGCCGCTGGAGGCACGTCGAGGCTTTGTTTGTCTTTCGCGCGTGACGTTTCGAGTAGTGAGAGAGAGAAGGTGAGGGAGGGATATATCTATATATGTGTATAAGCTGGGTGTGGGTATTGTGGAGGGTGACGGGGTGACAGGTAATTTTCGAAAAATTGGGGAAATCGACGGTGACATGGGATGTATATACAAAAGAAACGCAAAAGTTTCGGGCAGATACGAAAGATAATAATGTCGAATCAACGTTTTCTCGGGTTGTCCTTTTTCAAAGCGATTATGATAGAACATCTCTTTACCTCTGACATTAGTTTGATTTGATTTTTTCAAATAATTTAATGTTTAACGAATTTTATAATACTTTTAGATATACTATAATTATTTTTATTGAGATTATCACTTACTTATCAGTTACATTATTCCTCGACAAAATTAAGAAAAGTGGTAACATAATTCCGTAAGTTTTTTACTTTGGATCCACAATTACATGTTCATCTTCTAAACTGCAATAATTAAGCCGTAGACTATATAAAAAACTCAAGAACAATCAAAGTTTCAAAAACGCAGACAGAAGTGGGCATTCAGCTGCTACTTGTCACGCAACAACAAGTGGAGCCGGGCCAAATGAGAGAGACAGCCAGAGAGCGTTCGCTTTTATCGCAAAGAACCCGGGACACATTTCGCAGAGGATTATATTACGCGCAATGTTAAAGGAGGCAAAAGAGCGGAAAACGAGCTTGTGGCGCGCTGTGCACAGCTTGCAATCAGCAACACCTAACTCACGTAATTCGAATGGACTACATAGCAAGTTTCAGTATACGTTAATAATGCTGTCATGATTATAGAGCTAAATTACACCGAAGCGTTTAATATGTATGGCAATTGAATTAAAATTTTTACAAACAAGACTAACAGAACGAAAGGTGTGCTATCTCTATTGCAATCTCTTTTAAACAATGATGTATTCTCTCAGACATTCATCATTAGATATTGACTTGCATATGCTCGTTAATATAATATCGATTTGAAAATTGCTTTTATACCGTTCATGTTATAGATTTCATTATAATTTATTATATTTACTTGAAAATAATTAATTATTGCTTGCTTACTTCAATAAAATATTTATAAATATCCTTTGATTGGAAAAATTTGTTTTTAATACGCTTCACCAGCGGTGTACATGTAAAATTTTTCCTTCGCTTCGATATCTGTATATCAGTTTTTTTTTATTCGATATCCCCTCGAGGCAACCGGATCAACATTTCTTATTAATCTTTTGTGTGTGGAGCTCTATTTTACGGTTAAAATCTCTCTCCCGCGCTCGCTCGCTCACCCCCGGGGGCAGACTTTTTTACGGGATTTATATTTGCTCATGCTTCTCTTTTTGATTAGTCGCGGTACTTATTCTGATCAAACATTTTCGCGAAATGTAATCAAACGTTCGGCGCTCGTACACACGGTAAATATTTTTGAGGGAATTTATTTCATTTAAAAGTGATATACGTGCAGGCTCAAAAATTCAATATCAATATAATTTAGATTTGAAATGAAAATTAAAATACGTAATAAGTATAAATATTACAAAATTCACCAGACCTGTGCACAGGTATATTTATATTATATCTCTAAAGTAAGTGTTTTTGTATCTAATAAAAAAAAATAATAATAAATAAAATATAAATGATCAACACTATGATTTTAATAAATTGTTCAAAGAGATTAAGTATCAGATATATGAATAATTCAGGCACTCTGTCGACTTATTCGTATTAAATTTAATATACATAAATTGATAGCGCAGCAACCTCCGTCGTATTATCCGCTATAATCTCAAAAATAAAATGCCGCCTATTGCCTATATCTGAAAAATATATCTCGTATACCGTATAAAAGCGATCACAATGAATATTCAGCCCCCTTTTCATACACCTTGGACCGTTGGAAAAATGAAACTTTCATTCCTCCCACCCCTCATCCTCCCTATCACGTCTCCATTCCGCATCATTCACCCCTTGCGAAATCCCTCGCCTTCTGCCCCCGTCTCCGAACAAGACAAATCGGCGGGCGCTCGCGCGCTCATCTCTCGCTCGCCGGCCGATCGATCTAAATTCCCCGACTCTTTTCCATAAGGACGCGCCCCCGCGCCTCCTGCAATCCTTCCGCACAGGCGCGCGCGGCATCGATCGGCCCGAACCGCCTGTACATCAACTTTCCGTCAGTCGCAGGCTATATATATACATATATATGTGGAGAGAGAGAGAGAGAGAGAGAGAGAGAGAGAGAGAGGGAACTGGAGGAGGGCAATTCCGACAAGTGCCGGGCCGAGACCTCTAATTTCGCCCTCGATCGAGCCCGAGCAATGGCTCCATTGCCGCATACATCCCTCCCAACCCCCCGAGCGCGTATATGCGTCTTGGAGTCGCTTGTGAGAGCCGTTGTAGTACAGAGCCTCGGGGCACTTTGGGGGAGGGGGGGGGGTGTAAGGTCTATTTACACGTGGGTGGCTGTATTTATGAGGGTGATCGGAGCCGAGGGGGGAGGAAGGGGGAAGAATCGACAGTTGCGAGCTGATTAGCGGTAATGATGTACGCAGGGGCTTGGGGTTGGTGTATATTAGCGTGCGAGAGAGGAAAATTAATTCTGAGTGAATTACGAGATTGGTGCGTGAGGATAAGCAGGGGTGGGAATTTGGAAGAGGAGGTGTCGGGTATTGTCGAACACTCTTTTGGGAGGGGATTCTGGGTGGGGCGATGAATTTATTTTATTTGGGAAGATTGGGGGCTAGAAATATTAGAAAATACTGTTTTAGAGAAATTTACTTTATTAAGAAAGTTATCTTAATTTCCATTCGATATGAAAGAACTTTGAATCTTTACCGTGCATAAATTTGATGGTTTGTACACTGTACTTCACCTTTACGCATATACTGGCAATTTACACAGACCATCTCCAACTAAAAAACAAATAGAAAGAATTTAATAAAAGTGTTAATTATTTCATCTTTATTGAGCTAAAATCATGTTCAGTAATGTCTGTACAGTCTGCACTGGTGTCATATGGTGTTGAAAAGTGGGATTACTATGCAGCGCCGTCTTGCATCCTCATCCAGCTTTACAATAAATAAACCAGATTCGTTGATTACAGAGAATTGTAAAGCAAAGGCAGATGAACTTACTGCTCGTGTTTTCTTGAGCACACAAGTTATGTAACGGTTTTCTCGGTCCTAACTAAATTTTACGTTCGAGTTTTTACCGTTGATGTACGTAGAATTTTATTATTGTAGTATTGCAAATTTAAAAAAAATAAAACAATAAATATATTTTTTAATTTTGATCCACTTTACTTTCATTTATCGTCCAATTTACTTTTATTCTATTTTTTATTCTTCTCGAACACTAAATTCTGATTAATCCTCATTTTTAATAGCGTAAAATATAAAACGATAATAAGTTTTATGATATTAAAAAGGGGTATTATAAAATTTTTATAAAAGTGACACGAAAATACTTTATTAAATATTTTAAAATGAAGTACAATTAATACTTTTTCCACTGAATAAAAAACCTTTTTTGAGTTGCTATATAAATTTTGAAAAGTTAAAATAAAATTTAATAAAAATTTTGTTTGATTGCACACACAGACATACCCCTTTTCCTTCCTGTTTTCTTCTAAAAAATCAACGTTCTACGTTTTTTACCATTACTAACGCGGACTCAAACACCGAAATTCATCGCGCAAAACCGACAACAATACACCGACCCGTTCATCCCCCCGCGAACATTCCACTACCAACCCTTCCCTCACTTTTCCACCTCCCTCTCTCGCCCTTCCGCATCCCGCGTAACATCCTGCAGACACTCGCGTGGCATTCCGCTCATTTTCCCACCTCCCGCTCATCGACAGGACGCGAACCGACCCTCGCGTAACGAGCGCTCTCTCTCTCTCTCTCTCTCTCTCTCTCTCTCTCTCTCTCTCTCTCTCGCTGCTATCGTAATCCGGTTAAGTCTCGTGTTTCGGCTGTTAACGCGCGCCTGGCGCAATTGATTGCCCCTCCTCCTCTTCTTCGCGTCTCTCTCTCTCACTCGCGTTTGTTTCGTCGTGTCCCGGCAATAAGAGCCAGGCGAAGTCAGGCGCTCTCTCGCTGCTGCACACAGCGCCTTCGGAGCAGAGCTTACTCGCGCTCGTGCGCTCCATCGAGCGAGAGGCAACGGCGGCGGGCGCCTTAATCGGATTGTTACCTCGACGCCGCCGCCGACGCCGTCGAGCTTTCAGCGTCAATCGCATTACGCGGCAAAGGGGTTGCGGGAAGAGAGAGAGAGAGAGAGAGAGAGAGAGAGAGAGAGAGAGAGAGAGAGAGAGAGAGTGTGGCGCCCAAAGGAGGAGTGGAGCTCAAAAATTCCTAATGACTGCAAGCGCGAAGAGGAGCAACGGTGCACGTGTGCCTGGTAATAGCTGAAGTTAGGTGGAGGTGGAGGAAAGTCAATAGTGGTTTGAGACGCGCGAGCGGCTTGTCCTTTCGGTATAGGTGGCTGCTTGCGAGGGTCTTTTTTATCAGCGAGCGAAGAAGGGATTTTCGAGGTGGAAAGACGCCGTTGGAAGGGTTGCAGCAGGAAGTTTTATTACGAGGCGTGAGGTAGAGAGGAAGAGAGAGCGAGCTTGTGCTGAGAGGTGGTATATACGCTGCTGTGTTGTTGATCGATGAAGAGAGTGATTGTTTCGCGCGAGCGGTAAGGCTTTGGGATTAGTTGTCTTTAGGTTGATCAATATAGAGGTTTTAAAGAAAATTGGAGAAATATTGGGATTAAAGTTGTTGAAAAATTTTAAAATAAGATGACTGAAGCTTGATATAAAAAGACCTTTTTGGTGTATCGTTAATAAAAATATTGCTAAAAGCGTCCAAGTCACTTTTAGTAATTTCGAGGGCACGATTAATTTTCAATCGAATTATCAACGCATTAACGACTTTTTTTGCGGCATACAACCGTCGCGGCAAAAAACTACTTAACCCAGATAAAAAGCTCCGAGTGTAAATTTTCGATTAGGATAAGAAGCATCTTTTGTGCATTAGCGCTATTATACTCACTGTATGCAATGTTAATTGAAATGTGGTTTGAACTGGGATCTGGCCTCAGTCAATATTTTCGCACAGTAGGTGTACGTCGCTTCAATAGAGGCTGGTACAAATACATACTATAGCTATGTACTTCAAAACCATTGTGGAAGCTAAAGAGGATTTGGCGCTGAAACCGAGAACACTTCATTTAGCCGACACTTCATCGGTAAAACAGTAATTAAGGAGTAAAATTAAATATCGTGTTTCAAAGCACGGATGAAAGTTCTTTAATAATTCACAGTATCACTCTTCATATCAAGTGGAAAAAAATTTATTATTTTTATACCAGCGCTGGGACACGCTCGACGTGTGGTATTTTTACTTTTTAAATAGCAGTTTTTAAGATTTTCGTAGCAAGGGGATGTCAGAGCCCATAATATATAATTATACGTACTTATCGACATTCTCGGATTTTTCACTGTTTTAATTCAATTTTCGTTGACTGTTTTCATTTCAATTTAAACGCCGAATGATCGCGATAATTTTAAAACAATTTAAACTAAATTTAAATAATGTAAAATTCGCTGTTAAAATCTGTAATTAGCCCTGATATCCCCAATGATTTTTGTAGCAAATTTTACTTTTGCAAGTAATAATTTTTATAAATAACAGCTGAAACAAAATATCACAGAATCAGTCAATTTGCTACAAAGATAATAAAAATTATCATTTCAAAAAATAAATTTATAATTATCATTCTCCCCGTGTACTCTAAAAGCGAATACAAAAATTTTATTTTTAAATGGCGAATTTGTGCCGAATGTGCGGCGTTAATTTTTGAACAAAGTTAATTATTCCGCGCTCGTCACTGCATTCTTGATGAGAATGTCTAATGCATTTGCATATTTTATGCTTGCGTCAAGTCTACCCTCGCTTGGTCATCATAGATTCTGTGTACATATATAATGTTTGCTCGAATAACCTTTTATAATCTTTCCTACCTTGTACCCTATTAAATTAAACACGCGTTCCTTAAAAAAACAATCTCCAAAAACTGTTAGCCTTACAATTTCCTAACGTCAACATCCCAAGAAAACCCATCAAACGCGAATCGCACATTATATCCCCCATCCTCCTGCCAGGGACTTTTTAATTTATCGCGCAAGTACCAACCTCTCGGACTCGCGCGCGCGCGCCGCGAGGATTAAGCGTTTCCAGCTTAATGGGCGAGTTCGCCCATCGTGTCCGGCAAATGAGAATTCGTTAACGGCCCTGGCGCTCGCCGAAGACAGAAGCCGCCCGAACTCTCTCTCTCCTCCCGCCCTCAATCCCTGGCAAACAGTGAAAACGTAATGAGAATGAAACACCGTCGCCGACGACGTCGACTTTGTCTCTGTCTCTGCTGGGCGCGCCGAATTAAAACTTGAATCGCCCCGCTTGAAAAGTTTCAAATTAAATCTGACTGCGTCCGGATCGGCTTTTTCCCTCTGCCTTTCTCTCGCGAGAGAAGAAGAAGAGGGTGTATACGCGCGTGCACGAAAGGGGGAAGGCGGAAAAACAGGGCTTTAGTCGCCAAGGTGGCGCGAGCAGCCAACTTTTTACATCGCCGACGGGGGGACGACGACGCGGAGAGGGAGAGGCGACGAAACTTATGTTTCCGCTTGTTACGGGGACCCGTGCACGGGGGAGAGAGAAATTTTTCGTGCGGGGGGGGGGGGGGCGGCACACCCCGACCGGTCGGGGGTTTTAATTGGGAACGATGACATTTTACGCGATTGCGGTACGCGGCGAGGGTTTTGCATTTTTGATGGCGCAACACGTCGCGGCGTGGATAAATAAAGCCCATGGGGGGAGAGGAGGTTTGGTTAGGCATTTTCGTGGTGTTAATTATGGAGGGTATGTAGTGCCGGAGTTGTGGAAAGAGTCGAGGGGGGTATGAATGTTTTGTCGTGATTTTATTTGATTGGTTGGTTGTTTTTTTGAAAATTTCAGGGATGGAGAGTTACGAGAAATAATTTCCGCGTTTGTGAGATTGTTATATCTAGGACACTCGCAGATATATATTTTTTTTTTCATTTGCGTAAATGTGAAACTCGAAAATTTCAACGTATATTCGGTTTTTTTTTATCTGGGAATTCCCTTACGACTGAAGATCGTTATATAATTAATAAAATGGAACGGTTTTTTGGTAATTCATGATTAAATTAAATTGGTTGGGCATTAGCTGGGCTAGATAAGCATGTTGTACAATTAGCTCAATTGTATAATGCGCGAAATAAAAGGGAAAAAAAACACCAAAAGATTTAAAATATTCAATAGACACGGAATTCGACAGAATTAAAGTTTACAATTCCATTTTAAAAATGAACCATTGAACATCGTAAAATACAAGTGTACGTCTAATACGAAAAGCATAAATATAAATATGAACCGCGTGATTTAATTGGACAATTTGGAATGTTTTATTAAACTGCAGTATCAGCAAAGAAAAATAATAATTTGTAACGTGTTTATATTTTTCTGCGAATAAGTATCGTTTTTCAATGATATTTTTTCAGTGTAAAATATAGAAACGTCAATATATTTCGGTTTTCAATCATAAAATCCATGAAAAATACAATACCAATTTTATTTATTTTTGGAAAATATATTTTCATATACATTTATTTTCAATATTTTCTATTGTTCTAACGAAATAAAGCGAGTTCGCTGAAACCTACTCTGAACGCATACCGCTCAATTAAAAAATAACAGTCTCCCAATTTCCCGATCTCAGCCCCCCCCCCCCAAAAAAAAAGCACAAAAAATCTAAAATATTAACAAACCAACCCTTACAAAAAAAACAATACGCCCATAACACTCTCGGTTATCACTTCGCGCTGCCCTTCAAGCGCTCCGCCTCTCACCCGCACTCTCGACCCTCCTGTTCTCACCCACCAGCCAACTAATCTCCGCACGCGAGGTCCCGAAACCTTCTCCCTCACACCGCCCGTGCGAAAGAAACCCTAGACAGCCCAACTCTCACAACTACTCCCCTCCTATTCAACATCCCTCTCCGAATCAACTCGCTCACGGATGCGACTGCGTATAATTAGCCGGGCCTCTTGAATTTCGTCCCTTGATCAAGGCGATCTCTCTCTCTCTCTCTCTCTCTCTCTCTCTCTAAGTCTGTCCGCCCGTCCGGGCACCTCAAGAGAGAGAGAAAGAGAGAGAGAGAGACAGCCGGCACACTAGCGAGAGCTTCTTTCGTCGTCGAGTGCGCGCCGCGCCTTCTCGAGGAGAGAGAGACAGGATGAGCGTCTCGCTCGCGCTCGGGATTAGGGAGTGCAGGGAGTAGTGCAGCGACGCTAATGTCGCCAAGGGGCTGTACGTGAGGAGGAATGAAGAGAGGGAGAGGGACACGGAGGAGGCTGAGGAGGAGTAGGAGGGTGAATTTTTAACGAAGCGCGCGCCGTTGTTGAGACGTCGAGCGTTTAGGGTAGTGTTTAGTCTGGCGCGGCTGTGGGGGCTGCAAGAGGGATTGTTGTGGCGAGAGAGGTAGAAACGTGTGCTACGGTAATTGTGTCGTAAATGCCTAATTTAATTGTTATTTTCGTCGAATGGTTTTTGGGAACGCAGGAGTTGGGTACTTCTATTCGTCTTTTATTCTGCGAGATGACAGAAGTGAAGGATAATTTTATTTTATTGATTCAATTCCAACTCTTGTCGAATAACAAAGGGCGGATCGATTCGTTGTAGATTTAAGGAGAATTTTGTCATTCGAATTTTATAATCTACTTTTCCTGAATATAATATTGCAAAAGTATGTGCGCATGTATCTTTATATCAAGATACAATCGATCGATTTTAACCAGGCAGGTCTCAGTTTCTATGTTTTTTTTTGTCCGAATTCAAAAGTATAACAAAGTAATGAATATTTTTTTTTATTATATGTCTCAGTAAAGTACGTATTTTACGGACACGCATACCAATAAATATATTTAGGTATAACGAAATAAAATTAATTGTACATGATAGAAATAGTGTTTTAAATAATAGTAATAATAATCGCGATGATGAAAGAATTTGCAGTTGAATTATAAAAGAAATTTTAACGTTGCCTCATTTTTCTGTCAACTTATCCATTACTTTGGTTCAAAAGTTACTATAAAAACATGCACCATCTATAAAACCCTTAATTAATGAACAATTTTTTTTTTTAATTTTTTTGAATATTTCGAGATAATAATAACTTGCCAAAATACTTTGCCTTTGCCATTATTGAAAATACCAGCAGCGCTTCTTAGAGATCAGTATATATACATCCACGACCTAGATACGATGGATGGAGTGTTTTCAATTTCAATAGCCCCGCAGTCCTCGCCCTCAGTTTCAATAATGATTTCGCCGGCACGAAATTATCGGTTGAACCGAGGCGCGCCTTTTGCGTTGGAGTGGAAAATTGGCCGTGGGTATAGGTATAGTCTAATTTGCCGCTCGCGCGTAGAGTCTTGACCAACAGCAGCGCTGCTCTGCACGGGTATTTAACGTCTTAAAAGCGAATAGCCGTTCAGTAATAGTCGGCGCAGAGATGGTAAAAGCTTTATATACTCTGGTTTTTATTGTTTTTTTTTTTGCTCATGGATCGAAAACGTTTTACGAATGTAAGCAATAATTTCGTCGTTTAATATATACGAAAGTGATTCGAATTTTATACATATATTAATCGTAAAAGCCTCGTTATTCGTTTATTAATAGATGGATATT
>JAPYZO010000783.1:0-26387 GCA_030522905.1 Torymus flavipes | reverse complement strand
TTTTTTTATCTAGAAAAAAAGTTACTGTCAAACTTTTAAAGATTTTTCTTTATAACAGCTTCAATTTAAGCCGTGGTAGATCGATTTGCCAAAAAATAGTTCAGATTTAAGAGATTTTAACTTTTTACTTCTTGAATATTGG
Source organism: Torymus flavipes (assembly GCA_030522905.1). Taxonomy (NCBI): domain Eukaryota; kingdom Metazoa; phylum Arthropoda; class Insecta; order Hymenoptera; family Torymidae; genus Torymus; species Torymus flavipes. The sequence continues at coordinate 26,245 of JAPYZO010000783.1, read as the reverse complement.
AAAATAAAAACTGTTATACCTGAGCTATTTTTCATAGCATGTCGATCTACCAGGGTTTGAATTGAAGCTTTTGTTTGACAATTTGACAACAAATTTGACAATGATAGTGACTTTTTTCTAGATCGAAAAACACATTAAAGAACTCAAACCACTTTTTTAGCTCTTTTTGTAATTCTTCGTAAAAAAAAGTCTTCCTCTGCGCCATGAAGTTCGATTTTTTTTTTATTTCTCTATTAAAAAGACATTTCCTTTTTTGGTTCAGTTACGTGCTTTGTAAAGAACTTGAGTTAGAGCTTTATCTAACTTTTGGAGTTTTCAAAAAGTTAAAAGTTTCTGGGATTTGCTCATGTATGTGAAACTTATTTCAAATTTATATAATCAAAATATTAGTTCAAAATTTTTTATTTTTATTACAATTTACATATTCTTATTTATTGTACTATTTTCAGGAACAAAAAAAGCCTGCAAATAAATTAAAAATCACGAGAGATCCTTGGAAAGGTAAAATAGTTTCAGTCAATTTAAATTCTAAAAAAAGACTTGTTAAAAATCTAGAAAAAATTCAAATTGAACTTAGTAATCCAGATGCTAATCCTGCAAAAGCTCGTGAGTTTGTCTTTTATTATTATTAATTTTAAACCTCATTTAAAAATATCATTGAAACATTAATAAATTGAATATATATATACATATAGATTCATCACAAGGTGTGACTGATGAACATTTGGATGTAGTTAAATCTTTATTTAAAAGATCTGATGATAAACAAAAATTCTTAGTCACATTAAATGGATACAACAATAATATTCTTAAAGAAAGAAATTCTGATGACGAAGAACGCTTAGAGATGGAAGTAAGAAAATTTATAAAATTAGAATTCATTTCTCCATATTTTTATACTAAAAATTATTTCATAAATTTAGGTGAATGAAGATGATGAATTTGTTTTTGATAATAACCAGTATGAATCATATGTTGATGATGATCATATGTATGATCAAGATAATGATCCTATAATGGACTATCCTGATCATGAAAATGATCATGATCTGAATGAAGACAGAGAAAGTACTAATTATATGGAACTAAAAATCCGACATAATGACAATGGTAATTCAGAAAATATACGACATCAAGAAAGTTCTTCCAAAAAGAGAAGTAAACTTAGTCCTATTGTGTATACTAGATCTCGTTCAAACAGTCCCGAAAATAAACCCTCATTGGCATCAACTGTTTCATCAGTACTGCGTAAGATTTAAAGATTTACATATGCATATTGTTATAGTTAAACATATATCAAAATCTTTTGCTATTACAAAATTTTCATTTGCTATTTTTGTACATTTTAGATGTTGATAAACGGCCAGTAATAAGTTCAGTTATTACAACAGTAGCAGATAAATCTAGTGAAAAATGTCGATATTGGCCAAACTGTACATTAGGTATTAAATGTGCCTATTATCATCCAGAAGTTTTATGCAGGTAATTTTTGTCATTGAAAACATTGAAACTATACGTCAATTTTCTTAAGTATATTACTACGTTTCATTCTTCTTTCAGTTCGTTTCCTGCCTGTAAATTCGGTGATAAGTGCGCTTATAAGCATCCAAAATGTAAATTTGGATCAGCTTGCACAAAATTGGGCTGTATATTTTCGCATCCTCCTGTACAATGCAAATATCATCCGTACTGCATGAAACCAGGATGTCCATTTTCTCATCCTAAAACAAGTGCGAGTGTATTGGCACCCTTACCTCCAGATCCTGCCGCTGTGCGAGCAAAATTCACTTGGAAGAAAAAGGAATAAGTTTGTATATTTGAAATGTCATTCATTTTTTCAAACAAAAATTTTTCATTCTTTTTTTAATGCGTAATTTTTATTATGTTGAAATGATTTTGTAGAATTGAAAATGTTTGATCAGCTACTGATTTTAAGACTCATTATCACTCATTAAGGTATATATGATGTAAGGGTAGCAAATGTAAAATATTAAATTATTACAAAAAGGTGAACCCAGTATCATGTAAATGTTTCATATACTTAGGTATTTTAATTGAAGATACATAAAGTACCTTAAAAATATATTATAGTCATTAGTTTGGGTTCAAAATTGTTAATAAATTTTTTTTTAAAACCTCTCTATTTTTCAGATTAGAATTGTCAGGAATTAAGTAATTACTTAGTAATTATTTTATTTTTTTTTAATACAAAAATATTTAATATTTTTGTCATATTTTTAATTGATTTGTAGTATCTAAATAGCTGAACTTCCTTTAGTATTTGATCTAATTTTTGTTAGATCTTGTATAAAAATATATTTGTAATAAAATAATATTCACAAAGTATTATTCATTTTTTTGCTGCATTATAATTTGTACTACTTTAAGTAGTTTGTATGCCTATCACTATCGTGATAGCAAATTATTTATTAGAGCATAATTTTATATGCTCGACGAATTTTCATATAAAAATGAAAATATAATAAAATTTGAATATAGATATGTCCAATGAATTATAAAAGAATATAATGCATTTGAGTATAATTATGTGGAAAATAGTAGATACTGCACTAACAATATTATACTTTTATAGTATTTGGTGATTTTCTTCTTAATAAAATACGGATTATATTTAATTTTTCTTTCATTTGATTAGAAAATATTTCCGATTATTGTAAATGTATTATATAAAACATGTAAATAATATAATAAAGTGTTTTATGCGAATTTCATATTCCAAAAATATATTTTTCATTATATATACTAAATATAATTAAAATAAATGAAATGTGTCATGGAATTATAAAGATCAGATTATCAAGAAAAATAAGCAATCATCGTCTTAATAAAGATATCATATTTTTAGCTAGAACAGCAGACATATGTGTATATAGCTCTGAATTTCATTTACTATATAGGTAAATTAGACTGAAATGAATTTCCTTATTATAAGCATCAAAAACATTATTTTTTCAATTTCATTTTTTTTATCAAAAAATAAAAATATTGTTTTCTAAAAATGATTCGTGAAATTAATTATTTTATTCCCCATCCAAAAATTTACTCATAATGTTTTATAGAACTTTAATACTACTTACTGACTATCCGTTCCACGAACTAGATTACCATTCCCCATAAATTTTGACTCATAAACACGAATATGAGGTCGGCATTGCTTTAACTACATTAAAATTTAGATATTTAAAAAAAGAAAAGGGGATCTAATACTTATGGTGAATGGGATATTGTAAATTGTGTGATTTTTAAATAAAAAAATCTTATATTTTACGTGGATTGTAGAAGAAAGTGTTTTTAGGGGTTTTTCTTATTGAATGCGTTAGTTTCGAGAAAATAATTCATGAAAATTACTCTTGATCTAAGGACTTCATGAACTATTTTTTCAAAACCAACGCATATAATAAGAAAAATTACTAATTACTCTTTTAAAATTTACAATATTGGATTTTGATTCAGCGTAATCCTAAACATTGATTAGTCGTGAGAAACTTCGTTAGTTTCGCAGTTTCCTAGACGCCGTAATTTCTTGATTCTTTTCCACTTAAAAATCGCCATATTGTTTTTGTATGAAATAGAAATGCAATTTTAACACAATCAATCGAAAAAGCATACTCGAAAATGAGAAAAATATTCTACTACTATTATTATTTTAATGGCCGTGGTTTTCACCTGAGACGCCGACATGCCATATTAGAGCAAAATATTCGGTTCATTTGGACATTTATAACTGTATAAATGAAATTCTTATGAGTTAAAACCTTATGAGTTAAAACGAAAATCGAATATTTTAGTGTATTTAAGCGTTTTAAGGTTGTTATGGCTGTATAGTCTCTGCCAAAAGTTTGTTTTTACTTAAAATATTAATAATTTGTTATATGGGCTTGTTTTTTTCTTTTTTATTCGAAAACTATACTTATATGGGGACATTGGTCTTAACCAATAGTTTAATCCCCCAAAATAAGAAATCGGTAAAAAACTTTTTAAGTTTTTCGACTTTTAAAAATCATGTGTCGTAATACATTTTTAATCATTTTTAATTTCATTCAATGAAGTTGCAGATCTTCAAATTTTATTCGATTCTTGATTTTTTGGTCTTATATTGTCCAGAGAAGAATTCTTCACGGAGTCCCTAAATCGAGCACTGCCTGACATAAATCCGCACTTATATCACGCCTATCCGTGGCATAAGTATACTTAGTCCATTATAGCACCGACACCGAGCTCGTCGCCCTTGCTGCGCTCGGGCGCTATCGCACGATGCTATAATGGACTACTTATGCCACGTATAGCCGTGACAGCGGACTTGTGTAAACGAACTATAAAGTACTATTTTACCACTCCATGCGTAAAGTGACAGTTTTACGTATGCTTACAAACCAATGAAAATGATTCGGAAAATATTGAAATAATTTATTAAACATTTTTCACATTTTCTATGGGGTCCAAAAAAATAAAAAAATTTTATTGGTTCCTTGGGGGTTCCACTACGTGAGAAAATTGTTGAACGCGCTTTATCCATTGCCAAACCTTTTTGCCGAACGTCTCAATATTTAATCTTTTTTCCGATTTTTTCCCTTCACTTTAAACCTCTGCCATTTAGCCCAGGAACGTCCTAAATTATTTTTACAAAAAGGAAATTAAAACTAGAAAGAAAGAGCTTTAATTTGCTTTTTTGAACGATACAAAATGTTGATTCCTTCAAAAATTATAGCAGTTTGAAGTTTAACGTCCAAATGGCTTAAAAATACGTAAATCGCTGAAGATCGTTTAAAAAAGCAAATTAAAGCTCTTTCTTCCTAGTTTTAATTTCTTTTTTGAAAAATTGTGTAGGACGTTTCTGGGCTAAATGGCAGAGGTTTAAAGTGAAGAGAAAAAATCGCAAAAAAGATTCGAGATTAATTTGTTCGGCAAAAAAGTTTGACAATCAAAAAACCATGTAAATTTTCTCATGTAGTGGAATCTCCAAAGAATCGAAAAAATGCTGTGTGATAGGTGTGCCCCAAAAAAAATTTTTTTATTTTTTTATTTTTTTGGACCCCATTTTTAGGTATATTTCCGTAGAATTGCACATATATGCCTAATTAAACTTTCCCATAAAGTAGGATCGAGAAAGTATGATGTGTAATAAAATAATCATAATAACAATAGAATAATAATCAATAGTAATCAAATAATAATCTCTGAAAATATTTTAACTAAAATTTATAAAAATGTGTTAGGACAATTTAAAACTAGTAAGTCCTACGCAACCATACTGTAGTACAGTTAGTCATTATTTAAGAATTGTGGTAAATTTTATTCCAAGAATTACAAAATGGCTAATTATGCGGACGAGTTTTCTGTTTTATAATAAGTATATATAGGTACTTGCCTTCGGGGCGCTCTGGCGTTCCTTGATAAACTAAATTAATTACACTGTTTTCAAATGTGATTTATCAGATCAAGTTTTCGTGATGGTCACTAAACGGAATGGAAGTCTCTAGTCGCAGAAGTGTGATAAGTGACCAAAAATATAGTTTACGCGTAATTATACAAAATCCGGAAAGGTTTAGATAAAAAAGAAAGTACAGGAAAAATCTTAAAGGTTTTTCTCTAAATTTTTCCGGATCATTAATTGACCAAAGACACCAAATATTTAGAACCGGAGATCATTGCCTCTCATAATAAAGTAATAATATATACTTTATTATCTTACAAACTTTTAAGGGGTGCTGCACTGCAGTACTATATAATACTGTTTTATCGGCGGGATATGTCAAAATAATTAATATAATAAAAGAATAGCGATTCACCTTGAACAAATTCAATTGCTCTGCATAATCTTCTATAATAATACACCATTCTATACGAAGTTTCGAAGCCAAAAAACAATAACACCTTCGTTTATTCTTGAAACGAAAATTAAGAAAACATAAGAAAATGTATAAGAAATCGTACGAAAACGAACATTTCCGTGAGCTTTAATGAATCTTATAGAGTTTCGAACAGTTTTGTAAATTTATTTATGGATCCTTACGAGTTTATATACTTTCCTGTCAAAATAGTAAATTTAGGAAAACTGTACAAAACTGTACTAAACCGTACGAAAACGTAGGAAATTGTAGAAATTAACCAGGAAATTCTACGAAATATGTCCGAATTGAAACGGTTTTCTACAGTTTTGTATACAGTTTCCTACGGCTTCTTACGATTTCCTACGTTTGTTTTTGTTCCATCCGTGTTTGTCATTATATTGCATTCTATAAATGATTTTTGAATTCTATATGGGAGTCTCCGTAAGCTAAACGAAAAATTCATTTTGATCAATGAAATTAATTATTGTTAATCATATTTTTAAAGTTTCTTCTCAGAAAAAAGATACATAAATATGTCTTCATGAAAGTAATATGAACTTGGCACCACCTCATATTTATTAGATCACATTTTCTTTACAGATTGGCCGAATTAGGTAAATTATAGACGCAAAAGTGTTTTGCTTCTACAAAACACGAAATTAAAAAAAATTATTTTTAATATCACTTCTATACCAATTTCAAGGAAAAAGCCTCACCTTTCTACTCGTATCACTTTCAATTAGGGTTTTTGGCTTATATTTCGACTATAAACGAAATACTTGCTTTTTTGACTTTATAAGACGCCCGACACGTTGAAATTTCATAATAAAAACTTTCATAACAATGTAGTGATCATTTTTAAACAATTAAAAACTGTATACAAAACGTATATTTTTTATATTTGGAAGCTGACGCCTATAATATCAATGACATCCTATAAAAAATTTTGAACGAAATTTGTAACTGTATCATCTTTCATTCATCCATAATTCTGCTAAGAAATCTACTTTTTTCTACAGTAAATTCATAGAAAGAATTTGCCTATATGTATACACGTTCCCTAAATCCACTACGTGACTATCCCATATGTAAATTGACTATTGTAAATTCAAATTTATGCGCAGGTTCTGTGTACACTGACTTACAAAATATTAATTTCTTACTGATGAGCTGATGACTCAATTGTATGAATTATATATAAAAGATGGTGATGTAGAGTTGGATGTAAAGAATAACATACAGGCATTTTTGGAATTACTTTTGTCATCGATTGTTATTTGATTCATTATTTTGACTTATATTTTGACTCGGTAATTTAAAGAAACTGGCAAATAAATTTAAATAACAAAAAACTCAATGTAGAAATCATCAGTAGCTTTGATATGAAAATTGTGTCCGACCTTACTTATCATTGATCTACTTATATACACGGTAATATTCTATTAACTTTTAAAAATAGATAATTTTTATTGAGTATATTATTAATGGCAGTATATGTATAAATAAAAATACATTGAAAACCCGTATTAATTTTTTTAGATTTCTAGAGTACATAATAAAAAATAGTAGAAACAAAGCAAGTTTATTAATCTGTATAGCTTGCGCACTATGCGACCAAACTGCGTCATTAAATGCCATTAATAGCTTCTTTTAACGGGAAATTCAAAGTCTGCGCGCATTCAAATCATTCGAGCGCTCGACGAACCGTCCTAATAGTCCGTGCAGAACATAGCTATAGTATAGGAAGAATTGCATGCAACACATATCGTGAGATGTTCGATCATCGGATCGATATGGTCCCGCAAGCGTATGCGTTAGGTATTTCTATATACCTAGTATGTATTGTATACGAAGCACGACGCGCGACTCGTCACCAACTGTGCCGAGCCATGAGAGCGAGCGAGACGACCCGATAAGCAGATCGCTCATCTCTTTCGCTCTCGCGCTTTTCAAGTATACGTACTTCCCTTCCACACTCCAACCTAGACCAGACAGAGTGCGCGAACAGGTGACGAGTGTGTTGTACAGCTCTCCGAGTTCTCCGAGACGCAGTGCTTGCAAACTCTCGACGAGCTGCATGTACGCGCCTCGACGTCTCTTGGACTCTTGCACATGTGTATACCTGTATGCCTATATATGCGTGCGTGATAGTGGAGCTTGGAGAGCGGAGCGCGAAGGCTAAGTAGGCAACCCACTGCGGAGCGCAGTAGTGTTGTAAGCCCGTGCTCGACTCCGATCGTGAGCGCTCGAGCAAGAGCGAGCCTCAGTTGACGTCGAGAGAGGGAGATAGGTACATAAAACACGCACGCCATTTTCTTTGTGTGCGCTAGTCCGCTTCTCTCTCTCTTTTTTCTCTCTATATCTCGCTCTCTCTGCGTGCAGCGCGCGTGCGGAGAGTGCTGTCTTCTTCTCTGCTGTGTGCTCGTGCTTTAAACCAGAGCCTGCCCCCAGTGTTGCTGCTGCTGCTGCGCCACACGCACCATTATTGTCGTGGCCGTTGTCGTCGCCGTTGTCTCCTCCTCGTAGAGTTTACAAGTAAGTGTACGGACGTTGTCATCGACAACGAACCCGACCTTTTCCATTTTTTTGCCTCGCTGTCGCGTCGTCTTCGTCGTCCTGCTGTGCACAGAGCTAGCAGAGTTGTGTACGTGTAGACTGTATATATGTATATACACGTACTTTCACGCGGACGCGCGCGCTAGCTCACGGTCTTTCTCTCTTTATCTCTCCACCTCGCTCTCTTGCGCACAGTGCGCGTTGCGTCTCACAATTACGACGTAATCGCCGTTTTTCGATCCTCCACACTGAGCGGACGAGCAGCCGCTATATAGTGCGAGAGGGAGAGAGAAAAAGAGAGAGAGGCGGATACTGTTGGGAGGATCTAGCGATTGAACACACTTGCGCGGACCGACGAACACACGCAGAGAGAGAAACGAAAGAACGAAACTTGGCAGCTTCGTGTCCGTGTGTATCCCTTCGCGCGCCTGCACAGTAAACCATCTACCTATCTCTCTCTCTCTGTTTCGGAGCAGCCCGTCGCATACGGGACTATTGACAACTCCTTTGCATCGAAACAAATCGGATTTTGCGAGCTCGGTAGGCGCAGCACACACGTCACGCACACAGAAGGTACTTTTCCGTTTGACGCTGTTCGTAATGAATCACTCAGTGAAAAACGAACAGATTAGACCACAGCGACAAGTCGCGAGACAGCTCTGGGATCGCGGTAATGCGCATTGTTTTCCTTTTGCTTAGCCGTGGGTGCTTCGTTTTCACGCAGTGAGAAAACAGCGAGGTTTCGCGAATGTCGATTAATTTTTCTCTCTCTTTTTCTTTCTCTCTCTTCCTCGTGCCGTTGTTTGTATGTAGTCATTGAACTTGAGACAAAGACAAAGTGCGGACTGACATGTGACAGTTAAATTCTTTCATCTTACATGTCTCACACTGTATTTAATTCATGCCATTGTGATTCGCAGATGAAGTGACAACATTTCTGAGTATGAGTTGCTGACTGTCGATACTGTTCTAGAAGTAGTAAAAAGACTACAAATTTCCATTCCATATCTAGTTTGTTGAAGTTGCACACTAATCGGTAATATATGTCTATTTAGCTATTATCATTTTCTGCATGTCTAGCTTAAAGTACTGCATGTAACTCTGATTGTGTTTTCCTCAAAGTTATAGCAAAAATGGCATCGCGCAAGAAAGTTTTGCTTAAAGTCATTATTCTGGGTGATTCTGGAGTAGGAAAAACATCTCTGATGAATCAATATGTAAACAAAAAATTCAGCAACCAATACAAAGCCACCATAGGAGCAGACTTCTTAACTAAGGAAGTTATGGTTGATGACAGAATAGTAACAATGCAGGCAAGAACCATTTTTTACCTATTATAATTGATTTTGTAACAAAAATACTTGTCATAACTTTTATTCCATACATATCTCATTTTAATCATATCAGTATAGATAATACTTATACAAACATTTGCTATGGTACCTTTTTTAATTTTATATATAGTCACATCAAGACTAATCAATTTTTAAATACTTTTTGAACTTTTTTTCCTATATAATTAAATTTTTTTATAAAATTTAACTTCTAAAATTTTATTTTATTTATATTTAATTTTATATTACCTTGCTGCAATATGATCATCAGTATAATAATTAAACACGTTAAACTTTATATTACTAAAAATCATTTTTTTATTCAGATTTGGGATACAGCTGGTCAGGAAAGATTTCAATCACTGGGTGTAGCATTCTACAGAGGCGCAGATTGCTGTGTATTAGTATTTGACGTAGCTGCACCAAGTACTTTCAAATCCTTGGATTCTTGGAGGGATGAATTTTTAATTCAAGCATCACCACGAGATCCAGACAATTTTCCATTTGTTGTTCTTGGTAATAAAGTTGAATTAGAAAATAGAGCGGTAAGTTTAAAAAAATATTTTTATAAAATTAATATTAAACTAATCAGGAATTTTCGCATGTTTTTTTCAAAATATAATAATTATATATTAAGAATTTAAAGAAACACATAATAGAGGCAATAATAAAATGAATTTTTGTAATTTAATTTTCTGATGTGTTATATATGTTTTATATAGGTTTCAAGCAAGAGAGCTCAACAATGGTGTCAATCAAAGAATAATATTCCATATTTTGAAACCAGTGCAAAAGAGGCAATCAATGTAGAACAAGCTTTCCAAACGATAGCTAAAAATGCATTAGCTCAAGAAAGTGAGGTATGTAAACTAATAAATTTTTATAGTCCAAATTATGTTTCATTATTTCAAATGTGAATTAATATTTATTTTTGTAGGTTGAGTTGTACAATGAATTCCCAGACCAGATCAAACTGACAAGTGATCAAAGGAACAATGGAAAAGGTGATTCTTGTGCTTGCTAGGTACCAAATCGAGAAAATTTTGGATAAATACATGAAACTGCAGATCAGATTATACATTTTGTAAGAATCTCTGTGTTAACGTGGCGAGAGAACTGCAAGCTGGTTAAGTCTGAAGCATTTACCTTACTCTTTCTAATTAATTCTCGAATTATATTCGTTAATGAATTTAATTTTGTTTGTGCTTTAATCATTATCTCTATCTTTTACCAGTGAGTCATAATGATAAAATTACATATTTTATATTGGGAATACAAATTAATAATACAAATTGCTATATAAAACCAAAACATGGACTATAAATTAACATTTTTTTTTCTTTTTGTAAAAAAGTGTCGATTCCCGATCTTATAAATTATACAAGCTCTCTCTCTCTAAGATAGTTATAAAATTGTATTGATAACATTCATAAAAAGCTATTTGTTTAAAACGAGTTACGGATTTAATAATACTATAAAAAATCAAGTGAATTGAATTTTGTATAGTAAGGTACAATCAGTCTTGCCCTTGCAAAAATTATCGTCATCGCCGTTGAAAACAGGGAATACGGTGAAGTGAGAGATTTTTATTGCGTAATTTGCAAAATATGTAAGGATTCAAGGTATAAACAACTTGCATGCTACTGGCAATTCGTAACTACGTATAAAAGTGTTTTATAGAGCATTGCTCACAATGTATGCTGTATTATAATTAATTACAGAAAAATAATTTCAATATTAATGTATAATTATTATATTATTACTATTATCATTTTATTGATAATATACACATATGGAAGTTATCATAAATTCAATCTTACAGTTATGTAATTATTGTTATGGTTGGACAAATCAGTGTGCGCTATTTGACCGATAATCAATGCGTATTTTTATTAATTTATTAATGTAAAAGATGTAGTATAATTATGTTGAACTCAAACAAATTTTCACCGGTCATTTACAGAAATACATGCTACACAAGTAAACACATAGAAGATTATTTGAAACACAGTTGTAATGGTTAGTATATAACTTTGTTATAGGGCAAATTGAAAAGAAGTCTGAACTGTAAAAGTCGTTACGAAAATGTAAAAAAAATTGTCATCCGAAAATAATTTTATAGAATAATTTTGCCGATTGCTGTAAAATAAGTTAAAAACTTTTTCATTAAAAATGCGATTGTTGATGATTCCAGAAAATATTTCAACGTTCATTTATATGAAATTCTTGAAATCCAGAACTGCTGGTTATTATAGTACTGTTGCTCTTTCAGGTTCTGTGCGATACCGTTTAATTAGAACCACATTAAAAGAGCGGTTGCAATATATCGTTTCTAAAAATATTTTATCGATAAATAAATCTAAAATTTAAATCATGTTTATTTTTTTTATTTTTTTCATTACAACTCTTAGTTATTATAAGTACACATAGCATTTTTAATTACTCTTTACTAATTTTATTTAACAATAACTCATGAAGATTGTAACGATTACATGTGAAAAATAGTGGATCTTTTTAACATTTACTTATTATTTCAATTGGATACTGTACAAATAAATTTAAATTGCACTTTTATTTTCAATATATTAAAGTAAAGTTTTATAATAATGGTTTTTGTTATTTTAAATTATATCTTAAATACATTTGTTATAAGCTTACATGCGTAAGGACAGATTTGATAAAAGATTATCAAGTAATTAATTCAATTCTTTGTACTGTCAATAGCATTAGAAACATAAAAAAATAAATTTTTTTTGTTAAAATTTTTTAGTTATTTATCCAAAATCTAACCATTTAATTTTATTTATTAATAATTTTTAAAGATATGGTGAATTGAAAAACAAAGTTCAATATTCTTTTAAAATTCTTTTATTAAAAAAATAATAAATTTACAATAATTTAAACTAGATAACAACGTTGAAATAAGAAAATTTTTCTATTCACAAATCACAAAGACGACAAAAAGTCTAAGTTGTATGATCTATTACTCAAGAACATGCCAAACCTAAGTGTAGCTTGTAATGTCGGTTCAATAATAATTTGATCACTATCTGCAATTAAATCCGGGTTTCCGCCTATAAAGAGAAAGAATCGATTAGAAAATCTCAAGATAAATAATTAAGTAGATTTTTTTAAATAATAATTTTTTATGTACCTAGACTCAATTTTGCTGGTTTAGAAAATAGTGTAACTGTATTTATTTTTTGGACTGTTGTATTAATGCAATCAAGTTTTACTAAAATCTATAATCAGAATTGAAACATAAAATGTTAAAATGAAGTGACGTTCATTCGCTCATAAAAATTATATGAATTAGATAAAATTTCTAAATACTACCTCGATCAGTTCTCTTGTGTGATACGGTTGTATAGCTGGTGTAAATCTATTTTGTACTGCGGTAAGAGATATGCCAGGTTTTTCAATACAATAGCATAATACTGCTCCAAGCATACGATCTAATACTCTTCGGTTTACGACCCCATCAATTCGTATCCAAGGTTTAATAACGACTTTAATTTCTTCAGCAGTGCTATAAATACGTTAAAATATTCATTAATTTTTTAGATAAAATATCAATTAATTAATGCTTATGTTTACTTACGAGAAGTCTAATAATTTAGCTGCCCGGTATATATCTTTTTGTTTCAAGAGTACAGTTCTATTTCGTCTTAAACGTCTTTGGCCTGTTTCACTTTTATCACTTTCGTCAATGTTTTCGATCTGCGTAAGGGATTGTAAGCTCTAATAAATCGTTATCAGTCCTATTAATGTAAAATAAAATCTTTTTAATGTTACCTTTGAGTCTTGTGAATTAAATTGTTCTACAGTCTTGCTTCCATCTGAAACATCATTATGAGCTTGTGGCTCTATATCCATTTCACTTTGTTCTTCTTCATTTGTATTTTCTTCCTATAACGAAACATAATTTTAGAAATCGTATAAGCACTTTAATTTCAAGTAAAATCAATTAAATATAACATACTCTTTCACTATCATTTATTACAATCTCTCCTAATGATTCTTTTTGTGGGCTTGAATTCTTTTTCAAATTATGAGTAATTTCAATTGATGAATTATAAAATAAATTTGCAGCTGTTGTTACTCTATTCGAATTCTTATCTTTGTCTTCAGTGTTATCATCATTATCTAAGACGTATACACTCCCTTCTGGCACTGTTTGATGAGATTCCTTTTCAAGGCGAAGAATTTTGTAGGAATGAATTATCCAAGGATTGACGTATCGATGATAAATGTAACGAACAGCTACTATGCCAGCACGTAATACCATTCGTTTTTCCGATAGCAACAATAAAATGTTTGCAAGTTCATTTTCTAAAGAGTTAAAACATGTCTGAAAATGTAAAATGTTATTATTATTACATTCGCAGTTCATTTTGTAACGTTACATCTTTCATGATATCTTTCCAGCAAAACCCCTTTCTTATTTTTTTATAATTTCTTTTTTTGCCTGGCGGGCCAAAAGTACCACTTTTGCCCTCGGCGCCTGATCGTAAAAGTTGTACTTTTGGCCTCGCTAGGCAAAAAAATCGTATATGCACCACGGGAGTAAAAATAAAGAATGTCCCAGACCGCATGTAAATTGTCACCCGAGCCAAAGGCGAGGGTGATAAACATAATATACTATTTTAATTGTTATTTGTCATGTTTATTAAGGTGCACATGTTCAAGTTTTATAAGAGAAAATAATTTGAATGTGCATTGACAAGAATATTATTCGCCATCATTGTAATTATTTCAACATTAAAATATACGGTTCATAAATTGATAATCATTATTTAAAATTATAATACTCACCACTAATTCATGTAAAGTAGCACCAAATTCAGCTTTAGTTTTGATGAATTTGTAGACTGAGTTAACATGATCCCAATTAAAAAGTTTCATCTCCATAACTTCTTTTCTAAAGTCATCCAGCGATAATGAATCTTTTGGAAAAACCGCACACTTCTTAACGTCATCTAGTACTTTATTCACCATTTCTATATTAACAGGTAAAAGCTTCTTTGGTAATTCCATTTCTTGATAATTGATTGCCTTTTGTTTTTCCTCCTCACTGGCCACCAAAGAACATAAAAGTTTAAATGAATTAACAACGAAGTACTCATGAGCGTGGTGACTATCGTGAAAAGTAAGATCATGCAACTCCTCTCGCATTTTTAACATTGCTATTCGCGTTTGACGAGTGCGTACGTCATGTATGTCACTCCGTGCTTCCACATCTTTTCTTAAATCTGGATTACCAATCTTCTTTAAGAGATCGCTAACACGAGTAGTAGTAACTTTATTGAGATCTATTACATTTCTGCGAATTAAGAATTGATTTTAGATATTATCAAACATTTTTTATGTTAAAATCCACTTGAACAAAAATATATACAAAATTATATTGAAGTACAAAATAGTATTACCTTGTGGAATCATCAACAGATGTATATTCATCTGAGGTAGTTCGTGTTGAATCTCTATTAACAATTTCATTATTTTTCTGCGATATACAGGAAAAAATTTGACCTGTATTATCATCTCTTTTATTTTTATCGTGGTCGTTAACATTTAACGCTTCAAAAGAAACTTTTGGTATGCTTACACTAGCAGATACAGTTGCAGTTTCACTTTTTTCAATAATGTGATTGTCATTTACACCATCCTTTTTAACTATTGATAAATTTTTTTCATTACACTTGTTACTATTCGTCGACTCACAGGGGAAAGACTGTATATCTACAGTTTCAATGACAGGTATTACTTTCTCGTTATTACAATCAACATCTACTAATTCACATAAGATCATTTGATTATTTACATTATCACATTCCATTAAAGAAAGACTTATTTCACTCTCATTGCATTCTATAATTCTACTTTTCTCTGTACTATTTTCAATAACAGGTTGGATATTTTTGTCTATAATTTCCATTTCAAAATCATTTAATTTACAATTATTTTCCAATGCAAGTTCACTTATTTCGTTATCTAATTTTTGCTTTTTTGTCTGTGAATCGCAATAGTCATGTTCAAAGGGTCTTTTTGCAGAACGAATCTCAACAAAACTTTGCTGTTCATTCGTTATGTTCATGTGTTCCATAAAGTTAAAATCATCTTGTAAACTTTTATCTTCAAATTGACAGCTATCCACATTATTCTGAAAATAATTTTGTTTTTAATATTGCTTTCAATTATAATTATCTAAAATTATTATTCAATTATTTGTTTAAATAATGATTAAATGTATACCTTTAAATGTTCGTTATAGTCAGAGCTTAAACCCTCTAATATAGTTTGATATCGTAAAGCGATTCTCTGATAGACTTCATCTTTCTCTGGTAATCCCGGATCAAGCATAATGATCTGGTCTGGAATCTCAATATCAATATCCATATTGTTGGTACCGACGAAATCATGTATTGCCGCAACAATACCTCCAACACCTGGCTTGATTTCAACACCATCAATTGAATTACCTATTCTTTCTATATAATTCTCATACAATGTGTACAAGACATTATATGATTCAGAAAAGACTTCGTAAGGCCATTTGGTTTGAAATTTGTAATAGTAGGCTGAGCTTAACTGATATTGAGAACTACTCATCGGCATACAGTTGCCGAATTTTTTGTACGCACACATGTAGTTTTTCTTCATAGTCACCATCTGATCGGAACGTATTTTCAACATTGCATTTCTCAGTAAGTATTCTGGATATTGCTGATAAACCTACATAATAAATAAATAAATTTATCAAAAGTAAAAATTTTAAGATTATGAGAAAATTAATATTTAAGTATGTATCATGTTCTTGGAAATGGGAGGCACAATATTTGTTATTCTTCATTACCAATTTGTTTATCGAATGCATTCATTAATTTTTTTTTTAATCATTAAAAATAATTACTGCCATATATTATTAGTAACAACTTAATAACAAGTGACTATACTAATCAGGAAAATTAAAAATTTTTTTAAATTGCCTTAATGATGTAATAAGCGATAATAGCAACAAACTTTGAAGTATTATTAATATTTACTTGTTTTATCACTTACTTTAAATAACTGATAAGCCCACGATCTTCTTTCTTTTCCACAGCACATAGAGCTATGTATAACAGAATTGATTGTAGCTGTATGGATGTCATTAACTTCTCGCACTTCCTTGGATACACCTGGCGACGAAATTGTTTTTGTCGGTAGTTTCAGCTTATAAAAAATATTAAATTCCTGAATAGTTTTTGGTACCGTTATAGGCTCCCTTTGTTCCATGTTTGATATGTTATAATACTTTTTGGCAATATACATTACTAATTCCTTGAAAACCTTTTCCACCCTATCTTCATAGTCTTCTGGACTCTCTTTGTCACTTCTTATACTATTTACATGTCCTCCAAAGCGCTTGTTTATGTAGTAGTCTTGCTTGATCTATTGGAAATTACAGAAAATTAATATAAATTCAAAAATACATATATGTTGTAGTTGCAAATGTCAATATAAAGAAATTTTCGTACGAAACTCAAGAAGTAATCTAGTTAAGTCAACATGCGATAACGAGAATTTTAATCATTCGAATATCGGATCCTCTTACACCAAATAAAAGTCGATACTATCTTAAAGTATCATCTTTCGCCCGTAACTGAATAATTTTATTTTCTGTTTATGTTGAATACAATGATAAAAAAAGGACTCGCTTCAATGGTATATTTCAATGCTAAATCTCACAAATACTTTATATTTAATCTAAAATAACAATTTTTCTAAACTACAAAGAAGCTGTGCCTTACGTTACCTCTTCAACACCCAAAAGAACACTATTAACAGTCTTGGGCTGTTTTAGCATGTACAATAGCCGACGCTGGCAGGCACGGGACGTCTTGTTGTAGGAGGAGAAAGAGTACGAGCGCAGGATGTCACGCACGGCGATGAAAGAGACGAGGTTGCGGCGCGGGTTCGGACAGAGGTAGACCATCGCAACCTTGCACACGAGCAGGATGTTGTCTTCGTGCTGCTCCCAGTCGACACGCAGCTTATCCATGCGCTGAAGCGCGCTGAAGTCAATCTCGTCGTACTTGACGCGCTTGCGCTTCGGCTTCCGCGGCAGCATTTTACGAATGATCTTGGTCGGTTTATTCGAAGCAACGATCAGTGGCAGCTCGCGACGCACCCGCTGCAGATGGGATTTCGCTGCGTCCGTCATTTTGCCGGGATCGGCGATTAAAATTTTCGATTGGTGCTGCTTCAGTGGACTGCATCGCTTCTTCCCCTATGAAAAAAATAATTATAAGTAAATCAACATGCTTTTTTTAATAGAATAAACGACAATGGTTAAAATTTAATAAAATAATTGAACCTTAGAACGTATAAAATCGTGAAATCCGTAAAATGATCTCTGAAAAATTGAGCTATCAGAGTATAAATTCAATCAATCTTTACTCAACAAGTTCATACAGCTTTAAAAAGGTTAATAAAAAAAATAATAAAAAATTAAAGAACGTTTGAAACGTTATACGAAAGATATTATAGAAGCTTTTTGTTTTTTAAAAAAAAACTAACTAAATCAACGAAATAATAAGTTTAATTTTCAAGTTGCTTTTCATCACGAATTTTTAAAACCATGGTATATTGTTAGAAGTTATTGCAAACAAAAAATTACTAAATAATAAAAGTTCAGCAATTTCAAAAATAAATTTAAAAATTTCATCAATTAATTACATAATAATAAATAATTATGAATATTTTCAAATTGGTTATTTATCTAATCTTCATTTTTAATTTTCTCTTGTTATTGGACCCCAACGTATTTATAAAAATCCTTTGATATTTTAACAAAACTTACCACATTATATTTTTAAAATTCTTAAATATTATTTAGAATCCTTGGATTAGTGTTTGAGATATTTCAATGGTTAGCAATTATGTGACACAAGCATTGCTTGATAGAAGTTTGTTAAAAATAGTTTTGACACTCCGTGCGTAAAGTACTACTTTTTCGCTCGCTACGATTTTTAAGCGTGCGCTAGAATAGCTCTTTATGCACGTTGTGTCAAAAAATAGTGTTCGATAAATACTCGTAAGAAAAATGTTCTGACACGGATGGGTATCGAAAAGGCGAAAGTTCACTTCGTATTTGCAACAAAATATCGAATTTTGTTACTCCAAATTATGTTATTTACGCATGACTTTTTTAACAAATGCATGAATTTTAACTCAAAATTTTATATATTTTTTTTAAATTGCAGTTGTACTATAATACTTATATGCAATAAAGTACACCAAAATAAATGAATCATGTACTAAATACCTATATTGCAATATAACTGTGCTATATTTTTTCAGCGAAATGATTTTTTGAAATTTAAGTCTCAGATTTCACTTTTTCAAATTCATAAATAATATGATTTCAAATAACAATTGTAAATTAAAATGGTAACTGGATTAATGTACAAAAAAAAATAAAATAAAATTATAGAACTTACTTGAAGTGTCTTTCGCGTTTGACTATTTAGAGTTCTTGTCTTCGTAGTTTTGACAGAAATTAATCGAGGTTCCTTTTTCGTAATATCTTTTTGAGTCGTGCTCACCCAATTCCAGTTTCTCTTGAGATGAGGAAAGAATGCTGAATCTATACCAGCCGCGCCCTTTCGATCCCCAGGTACAAAACCCGTATCATCCCTGACCGCCTCCTCCGGCTGTTTCACTTTCATTGCATCTATCATTTCAACTTTACGTGCCAATTCTTCTAGGAGAATGTCCTTGCCTTCGACTACAGATCTGCCGCCCAAACATGTATTGATGCACGTATTCCATAATTCGTACCAATAATTCTCGGCAATGCCCAATGAGGTAAAAGAGAACTTCGTCACGGGGTAAGGTTTGTCCTCGATTTTGTGATAGCCAGCCGCAGAAGAGGTCGTGTCCCAAAGTTCGGTGTGTCGATTCAGAAAAATGAAGACCTGATCTTTCTCCTTTAGCATTTGAGGACCGAACTGCGCGAGACCTAAGTAGCAAAGTCTCATGACAATCTCGTGGATACTGAACATGTACTTGCGTTTTACGAACAATAAATTTCTTATTGATGTTGGCAAATCTTTGACTAATATATGCTTTTTGATAGGGTGGTCAAGAAATTCTTGCAAACCAGGCACTTCGAAATTCACATTGTGAATTTTGACGAAAACTGAAAGAGGTATGCGTAAAAGGACATCGCACATAAGTGCCCATCCTAATGGATAACCTGTTACAAAAAATATTTTAAATAATTATTATTGGATAAGAAGAAAATTAATATGTATATATAATTATGTTAAAGAATACTGTAAAGAATATTATATGATAAATTATTTTTGTAAATTTTTATTGTACTGGAATTGTAGAAATTTTTATTTAAATTATCTACCTCTATGTTTCGGCAAAGGTGGAATAAACATTTTCCAACTAATGTTATTGGTGTAAATGTTCATATCATTACTTAACAACTCATCACAAAAAGAATCCTCTTTATTCAAATTTTCAATAAGAATATCTTTAGGAATAACCTTTTGAGGATGACCATATATCAAGTAGTATAGAAAAAGGTGCATATTTTTCATGCGTATAAATTTTGGACTGTATCCATACTTTTTGCCCAAGCTCTAAAAATAAATAAGAAATATTATTTTTATGTATATATAAAAAGAAATTTTAATTAGATACATACATTGTCTCTGTAGAAAATAGATATCTTCTCTTCTGATGGTTTCTTTTTATGACGTACGATATTTGATAAAGAAGATTTATGAACACTTTCAACTACTTTTACATTTCGAGAATTAGCTTCCATCATGCAAAATTTTAACTTGGCTTGTTCCACTGCAGATTGAATAACTGAATCGTTTATATCAATACTTGTATCACAAATAAAATTAATTACTTTTTGTATGGTTTGCTTCTTATTTTTTAAAGTCAATTTAATGTTTTTTATGAAATTGTCTTTAATTAACTTCTGTAAAAGTCTAATCAAAGAATTTTTATCAATTTTAGCATCTAGACCTTCTTTATCTTCTTCTGTGCTTATAATCTGAAATTTGTAAAATAATTGGAAGGTAAGTTCAAGTAAATGTATAACTAGTTAATTTTAAATAACTGCCTAAGATTAATATTATTTTACATTTAACATAAACTTTTGTATTTAAAGTCATACATACCTTCATCAATTTTTGTGTATCTTCAATAATTTTATTTTCTTTTACAGTTTTAATAATTAAATTTGCTCTACGCAATAACCTATACGACAGGCTTGGTAATTTATCATCAGAATTTTGAACATTTTCCATAAAACCAACAATAGCAGTTTTTTGTGACCTCTTTTTACAATCTGGTTTTTGAACAACTAATTTCGTTTCTATAGTTTTATAAAAATCACTATCAACAATTGTTTCATTTTTGTTATTTAAACCTATTTCTTCATTTGTTGAATTTTCTTGATTAATTTCTTTGCAGTTTGTATCTTTTTCCAATTCTTCTGATACCAGTGTTCCAGTGGATGCATCAGGATTTTGATTTATGTCAGTTTTCCCATTATGAGAATCTGCAGTAGACTTTTCTAATATTACATTATTACATTCTTTAGGATGACTTAGCTCTTCGATATTGGTATCACTCCCTCCTTTACCAGAAGAATCGAATAATTTCTTACTACATTTTGTAGATGATGTATATTGGTACCTTTTTTCGTTTTTAGATAATTTATATTTTCGAAATAAATTATTGACTTTATTGAATATTTTATCTTTAGAATTATGACTAGTAATATTTTCTTCGGGTAAAGTATTTACTTTATTTATCAATGCTTCAGTTTCTTTTTCACTAACATTATTTTGAATGTTTTGTTGTTCAGTAACATTTGGAATATTCTTATTTTTAACATTATTTAAAATGTCTTGCTCTTCTGTGTCACTAGAAATATTTTTTATCTTTTCATTGTGTTTTTCAACAATTAAAATATTTTTTTCTTCTATATTATTTGAAACAGTTTGTTTCTCAGCATCATTGCTCGGTTTTTCAACTGTTTTTTTATTTTGAATTGATTGACTAAACTCTTTTATTTTCGATATTTCTTCTTCAAGTTGTTTTTTGAGGGAGCTTTTTTCATCAAATTTC
This sequence comes from Torymus flavipes, assembly GCA_030522905.1. Classification (NCBI taxonomy): domain Eukaryota; kingdom Metazoa; phylum Arthropoda; class Insecta; order Hymenoptera; family Torymidae; genus Torymus; species Torymus flavipes. The sequence goes on along the minus strand of JAPYZO010000783.1, from coordinate 4,356 downwards.
TTAGATACAAACTTACATGTTCTTTGCCTACCAATGTCATCTAAGTATGTGGATACAACTTTGGCTTTAACAAGATTACGAGTTAGTGTTCGACTTATAAGTTTTGTAAATCCTAATTCTGCTGCAAGTTCCATTTGGCTAGCACCCTTAAATTCTTTTGCCTCCACAGCATCATAAATTTGCTGTAAGAAAGGAGTATTTATCTTTTGATTTTGTATAACTAATTGAGATTGGTTTTCATCATCATTAACTTCTTCAGTTCTCCAAATATCATTTATATCAATATTTGGATTGCACAACACAATAAGCCTGATAATTCTTTCTTTTGAATTACTTTTAATTTGCCATTCTTTCTCTACTGAATTTGGATAATATGACCGGTAAGGTACTCTCTATAATTAAATTAAAAAATAAATAAATTCTATAACAATGTAAACTAAGAATAATAATTTATATTACATATAAGTTTAAAATACTTACAACATCAGTTTTAAACACATTTTTCAATAAATTGATTTTAAAAAACTTCTTAAAAGAATAATCCAGATTCAATTCATTTTTAACTTCATTATATTCAGCTGCATAATTTTCTTTTGCTTTTAAGTAGTTAATAAGATGTTCAGCCCATAATATAACTTTTGGCTTTCTTGTATGAAAAAATCTAGTTAAATGTACTAAAGTACCTGTATTCAATGCATTATAAGTTAATCCAGTATCTCCTTGAAAATAAACTTGTTTTTTTATCAACCCATGATCTTGTAAGCCTTTTCTTATATAAAATAAAGCTTTAGCATCCTCTTTAATTTTACTCGACTTTTTTATTGTTACTTCTCCTATGCGACGTGATCTACCAATTCTTTCTAAGAGACAATAATGTGTAAGTGTTAATTGGATAATTGGATTTACATGATCAGGTATTAAAGATTTTTCTCTTAAGGTTTGTGAAGCAACAATGACCAATTTTTGACCATATTTTTCTTCGACTTCTAATAGACTTAAACTTTTAACTATATCAAAAATGTTTGTTCTTGTATTATATGATGAACATGAACCCTTGATATTAAATTTTGTATCTTCAACAGGACAATGTGGGTAGATATCTTTTGGTTCGAAATTCTAAATAAAAAGGAAATTATAATAACGAAATATGTAAAAAATAAATGGTATAAAAACATCAATACATACTTTATCTGTGTTAAAATACTCAAGTTCATAAAGATCAAAAATAATAAGTTTTTCTCTTGGACTCTCTAACTCATAAAAAGAAAAGTCAGATATTTCCAAACATATTTTCCAAATTTGTTCCATAAAAGCAGTTTTAAGAGGCAGAGAATCATCAAGTCTTAAAACTAATCGTTGCCATAATGCTAAAATGACATTAAGAAAATAGTACAGATTTTTACTTCAATTATTATAAATTTTGTATTAAATTTTGAATGTAATAAATAATATACCTTCTAATGTTATTCCGTCTAAACCTTCTAAAGCAACTTCGTCGATCACTATTTCGATAAGATTAACTGACTTTTTGATATTCATTTTTATTGAAAAAAAGAAGTGATTAAATCACTTATGATTTCAACAAAATTTTAATATCTTTTTTTATTTTCATTTTTATGTTTAATGAGATAAAAATATTGACTCATTCCCGGCACAAAACATGCACAAAAACGTGTTTTAACCTAACCTAACCTACGACAGGTAAGCATCATAAACATCATGAGTATCAGATGCAAAAGTTTGATTGTTACCACAATCCAATTTTAACAATTTAGTACTTATATTATGCTTTATTCCAGAATCCAGGCTATTTCCTCAAAAATAGATAAATATTTGAATTTGTTTTTGTATCTAAAATCGTCGTATACGGTACTTAGTGCGAACTGTACCGGTACGGCAAGCGGCAACTCCATAAATGCCGAAGCACGAAGTCGAACTGTCGAAGAGGTAAAACACGTGGTTATGTTAGTAAAACAATGCAGTTTATGCAGTCAAGAGTGTCAACACTGTCAAGAGTGGAATCCTGGAATCGCACTCTCCAGTCACCGCCCGCATCAGTAATTCAGTATATCGCCGTACAGAATTTACAGATGGCGCTTTTCCTTTACGTTATTCACGAATTTACGATTTTTTGCCTATAAAAGTACTTATACTATGTATATACCTACATATGGATATTCAACAGTTGGCGCTGTAGGTATTCATATTCATGCTGGCATCAAGATCAACTATAACCGCTACTGGTGAACAAAACACAATAGCAAAACCATTAAACAAAGAACAATCACAGTATTTATATGTCGGTATCTGTCAGTGTGACCTGTGTGACTTTAAATTTCCAGATCTTCCGCTTTATTGGCCGTGGGTTCCTACATTTGAGAACGCCGAGTTGCCACCATTCAAGCGTGGATTTCCAGATCTACTTTTATAAGCTATAATTTTCGCCGACAATTCTATTACAAAGACTGTAAATAAGGTAAGAATGAATATTATAAATAACTTTTATATTTATCAATTAGTTTTTAATACGAAATATACTTTACAAATAATTATGTAAATATGAGTATACCTAAAAAAGGAACATCAAAACAGCGCTTGTTTGAATACAAGCTATTTTGTCATCGATGGTGACAATGCGTTGAATTCGTTTGAGAAAGTATATTAATAAGGTGCAAATAAACGTTTTTCTAAATTGAATGGTCTTTTACGTGTTGTTGGTTAGAAAATAGCCCATAAACAGTGCGTATATATATGTGCATGTGTGCCCCGGCGCGTGGTCTACAAATTTTTCATTTATTAAAACATAAGTAATATTTAAATTTCCACTTATTAGTTGAGTCATGCAAATTGTTTAGTCTCAATCCAGAAGTAATTTATACTGATTTGTGCAGAGTCCATTATTACTAGGTGGCGCGTTCCGGAGGTAGTGTTTTGCGTCTATAGGTGTGTCAGAGCACATTCAATGATAAAGAAAGATTTTTGGGGTTACAGATAATACTACAAATAATACTTGGTGTCAGGTCGCATCATGTTCGTGCTCTATAGGTGTTCGAGCGGGTATAGCCGTTAGCCGATAACGCAGTCTATGTGACGCGCTCTAAAGTTTTTTGTGTTTGGGTTTCAGGGCGTATCCTGTGCGTTCTCTATAGGGCCAACCTGATGGTGTCTAGGTGGCGCGCTCTAAGGCTTTTTATATTTAGATTATGTTTAGATCACATATTTATATTAAAAGCAATGATTCGAATAAACCTAGTCATCATTATCGGCGACCCCAAATATCTCGAATGCGTCAGTGACGAGCCCGAACACCTAGAGCATGCTGCGCCCTGACACGTAGACGAAAAAAGCTTGGAAGGGCGTAACCTATATAGGTATAATAGTTATAGTTCATTTCAAACCCCTAGCGCAAGTATTGCGACGGCATAGCGAAATTATTATAATTTTTTTATTTTATTTTTTTCTTTTTTACTGCTTATATCATATGGGAAATACTTCGGAAATGATTGGAACCTATAATGATCTACATGAGTAGAATTTTACGGGAAATCTCAAACAACTGAATACCAAAAATAAACACCTACAACTTTTATGAAGACCACACCCACTCATCAAACTGAAGTTTTTTCAATTCATTTGAATCCTTAGAAGCGAGTCTCGTTCAATTTTTCTCATTCGTAAATGAATCGTGATGCTGATTTTGCTGGACTGAAAAATGAATCAAACTCTATTGAATCGTTGTTGGTATTAAGTATAATTCGAATGAATCCAAAGTGAATTGCACCTTAATGATTGAAAGGCCATATTCCGTAAGTTGCTCGAATGATTTAATGACGTTCCCACAAGATAGATGAATCCATTATGTATGAGAGACAAAACAATAAATTTGCACCGTTTGAACAACTTATGGAACGTGACCAGGGTTTATATAGCTCTATTATATTCTTGTATAATATTGTAGAGAAATATAAAAATATTAAATATTTTCTGGATATTTTTTTTATTAATTCTAAATGTCATTTTTTATTCATCATTTTCTGTGAAATTGCAGTTAGGATCTAAGAGTTGGAAATATTACAATTTTTTTAATTGAAAACCACTTTTAATTGCTTGATTTGAAGTATTTTTGTGATTTTTTGTGATTTTTATTATTTTAAAATTGTCTACACAATTTTGTGTATTTAACTTTATATTTCCAACTTTTAGATCCATAACTGCATGAGTTTCAAATATTTTAAGTCTTGTCCCATGGATTTGAGGATTAGTATATTACGACCCTAGGCCAGTAAAATAAGAAATGTCTCAGATCACATGTAATTGTCGGCCGAGGCGAAGCCGAGGTGGACAAACATGTGATCT
>JAPYZO010000781.1:0-39915 GCA_030522905.1 Torymus flavipes | reverse complement strand
GTAATGCATGCGGGAGGAGATTAAATTTTTCGTTGTAGGAACGGCTGAATTGATTGAACAGTGCGTTACGGAGTTTAATTATCTATACGGATTAAGGTAAAATATTTAAAAACAGGTTGGTTCGGTGACTCTGCGGCATGTGTGGTATATAGGTATATTTAGATATCTGATTTTTTTGTTTATGTATAGATGATACGGGCGGTGATCGGATAAAAATAAAGCTTCAGCTCTTGTAATATCCTGGATTATTGTTGTTACGTAACCCACTTGTAGCGCAGGTTGTTAAATGATAAATTAATATTTATAAGGCGGCTATCGACTCTTTTATCTCCGATGTGTAATTAATGACATTTAATCTATCCACGTAATATATCCCTCATATATTTTATGCTGACACGCTTCTTCAGCGTTACAATAAAACAACAATAATAAAATCTTGTTTCTCTTTTGTGTTTCAGCAACATGTGCATCGCTACCACGGCCAGAAGATGGGCGCGCTGGAGCCGCACGTGTTCGCCCTGGCGGAGGCGGCCTATCGCTCGCTCAAGGACACCGACTGTAACCAGTCCTGCGTTATATCGGGCGAGAGCGGGGCCGGCAAGACCGAGACCACCAAGTTCATACTGCAGTATCTTTGCTCGGTCACGAGCAACGTCGATACCTGGGTCGAGCAGCAGATCCTCGAGGCCAATACCATCCTCGAAGCTTTCGGTAAGCCATGTGTTTTTTTCTTTTAGTTTTGTATGTGGAATTGGAACCAGGTTTTTTAAACTTTTTTGGTTTAGGAGGAAATTAAATAGTAGTGTAATAAGAGGATTGAAATACATTTTTTGCTTTACAAATCTTTTTTGAGAATATACGCTGTATGTCGTATAAAACTTCACGTAGATATGGAAAAACTAAGGAAAATTACAGTTTCGCGGGCCTTTGTCTTTGTGATATACAGAAGGTTTAAAATTACTTCCTCAAGTCTTTGTATAAAAGACGGTTTCCTTTATAAAAGTCACGTCTACGAAAACCATAAAAGTAATATCACCCCGCGTACAAAAAACAACTATTGACAATGCATTAGCAATGTATGAGCAATGGGCATTGTTTAAATGTGGCCAACATATTGCCAATTTGTATGATCCTATATACACATAAATATAAATATCCCTCCAACTAATTTTTCAGATACATTCACATTGCAATTTTTTAAACAATAAAAACACCAGCTTCGCAGTAAAACTTCCTTTTAACTTTATTGCAACGATAGTTAATAATATTTGAAATATATTAATTATTTAAAAACTAAAGCAATTACATATATCGCTGTGAATAAATAATAATATTATTACTGTTTCGGATGGCGCAATGTGGTACACATAAAATTGACGACATTAGTGAAATCGACAGCATCGAGCTGCGTTTCGCATTTCTTATTTACATAATCTGGAAATAATTATATAGGTTTAATTATTATTGTTTATAGTATTACAATTATTAAATACATATAGTATACGGAGCTTACATTCAATGCTATTTAGTATGTCTTCGGGAATACCAGGCCTTTGCTTCGATTTACCTCTAGCACACATATTTTTGAGGTTTTCCCGGCCCACAAGAATGTGCAAAAGTCGCCTGGTCATCTCTCGAGGACGTTTGAACCATCGTGATAAGCACGCCAATTTCGCACTATCGATCCATACATTGAAACAATCGTAGAGTTGTACACGCCCGTTGCCTTCGATTCGGCATTGTTTCAAAGGATCATCCTTCTCTAGATTGCAAACCTATAAATTCAAAATATAATTAATATTTTGTTGCACTGTAAAACTTAAGAATTTCTCAGACAATTTTTTTTACCGTGGTATTGCGATTTGACAGATTATCTGTTCTTACTGCACCCTTAGAATGACTCTCTTCTGTATGTTCTTTCTTCGATGTAGACGCACAAGGTTCGTTTTTAACTTGTTTAGAAGAATTTTGAGGCAAATTATCTATTTCCTCCTGTGTTTTTTCGTTCACTTCTTCTTTTACAGACTTAACATTCTTTCCATCTTCTGGAACAGGCGATGCAAGATCGGAGCTGTCGTTGTCACTGGAGTCGTCAAATATAGCGCACAAATTTAGAAGCCTTTTCTTGTTATTTTGCTTTACATTTTCAGCAGCTTCGTTTGCTCGTCTTTTCAATTCATTGCTCTCGTCCATAGCGATTCTACCGTTCACCGTTTTCCCTTTAGTTAAAATTTTCCCATCCGTTGACACTCTCAAAAAATGTAAATATTCAGCGACATCTAAAATATTATATTTTAGATAATAATTATTTTATATTTGAAATAACTGTTTAAAGAAACAGTGTGTTTAATGTCTCCAATTCGAAAATACCTAACCCCAAATCACACGCAAAAAAGGAACGCATGACTTAAGAAATCATCTGTCTCCAATTGTATTACTTCTTTAGCAAATATCCGTAAATAACATGAAGAGTTTTCTTTTTCCGTGTGTTATTTGGGGTTTGCATTTTTTCGCGTTAAAATTTCGCTTACGCGAATTGTGGCCCTTAGATATATTGCACAGAAAAACATAATATTTAAAAACTTACCACTCTTCCTAATAATTTTAGCTTTGTAATGTAGCCTACTATTACTTTGGTATCTAGCATGGGTGATTTCTCCTTCTTCCTTGTCTGGCACTAAGTCTTTTATGTTAACAACGCTAGTTGTTTTACTCTTAATCCAAAAAACTAGTGCATACATATTGTAGCTTTCACGTTCTCAGTATAACCTCTTGGTTTCAGATATTTTTTTCATGCAAGCTAATTGTTTAACTAGGTTGGATTCTGTGATATCGTAGTAACAAAATATGACGATCGATTACTTCACGCACAAACGTATAATGAACAAACGTATTACTTCATGTCAATAAACTATTGAAAGATGAAAAATAAGGAAAAAATTGGCAATATATTGGCATGTAAGTAATACTATTTCCAATATATTGTCCACATATGACCAATGCCCATTGCTAATATATTGTTAATGTATTGCCAATAGTTTTTTTTTACGCGGGACCGTGGGGTTCCACAGAAGGAACTTTTAAATTGAAAGAAATGAAATAAAGCCGCATAAAGCCATAAAACTTGCCACAATGAATACTCTTGATAATTTAATCCCAACGAATCCACAACCTTATCTCCACACAGGCAACGCAAAAACGGTGCGCAACGACAACAGCTCGCGCTTCGGCAAGTTCATGCAGGTCTGCTTCGACAGCAAGTGGATGATCAAGGGCTGCATAATCCAAGACTACCTGCTCGAGCAGAGTCGCATCACGTTTCAGAGCCCGGGCGAGCGCAACTATCACGTCTTCTATCAGCTGGTCGAGGCAGCCTGCCGCGACAAGGAGTTCGCCGAGCAGTACAAGATTAAACCTGCCAACCACTACAAGTACCTAACGCAGACGAACGAGCGCCTTGACGGCCTCGCAGACTCGAAGCGCTTCGATGCTCTCAGGCTCGCCTTCAATGTTCTTCAGGTAGGTTTCAAAAGAGATTTTTTGAAAAACGATGGTTTTGCAGCGTGATTTATTGATGGTAGATTTTCCGTTTATCAAGTTTAGTATATATAAAGCTCTTTTAATATCTTTTCTCACATTAATCTGAATTTCGATAGTGATATCACTGAAATTGACAATTTTATAAACACTTTAATTCTCTTTCATTTTCTACACGTGCACAGGTACCACCCGAAATGTGCGAGGGCATATTCCGTGTGCTCTCGGCCATCCTGTGGCTGGGCAACCTCACCTTCCTCGACGTGGACGGCGAGCGTTGCGAGCTCACCCCCGATGACCATCAGATTCTTGAGACTGTGGCGCCTCTCATAGGCCTTCAGCTCGAAGACCTTCAGCGCATCGTCCTTCAGCGCGAGATCAATGTGCGCGGCAACATTACCGAGATACCGCTAAAGGTGCAGGAGGCGCGCGAGAATCGGCACGCCATGGCGAAGGCGCTTTACTCACGCACTTTCGCTTGGCTCATCAATCACATCAACAACTGTACGAATCCCGGCCAGGATTTATCGAGGTTCCTCGGTGTGCTTGATATATTCGGGTTCGAGAACTTTCAGACGAATAGTTTCGAACAGCTGTGCATTAATTACACAAACGAGAAGCTGCACAAGTTCTTCAATCATTACGTTTTCGCGCTTGAGCAAGAGCTGGTGAGTTGATGAAGTTTTATAATATATATAGTTTAACATTTATATCACTACTTTAGCTGTTCTAGTTTCTGAGAATTATTATAAAAACATTACTCTTTTTTTTTCAAATTTTTGAAGTCGTCATATATAAAACTCATTTCAAAGAGGATTCTTACAGTCGACGATAAACTTTACTAGAAATAACCATTGTACTTTGAACATATGTCTTCTACAGTACCGACAAGAGGAGATCCAATACTCGCACATCACCTTCACCGACAACAGCCAGTGTCTCGAGCTAATCGAGAAGCCGCCTCGCTGCGTGCTTAAGCTTCTCACGGAGCAGTGCCACATGCCCAAGGGTTCGGATCTCGCCTACCTTACGAATCTCCATGCCGAGTTCGACAGTCACCCGTGCTACGTAAAGGGTGACGATCGACGTAAATGGGAAAAGGAATTTGGTGTGCGCCATTACGCTGGTTGTGTTACTTACGCGGTAGAAGGTTTCGTCGACAAGAATCGCGATGTGCAGCAGGACGTGTTCTTTGATTTTATGACCCGTAGTACGAATGAGTTTGTCCAGGAGATCACGGCTTATCAGGTGAGTTGGTTGTTTAACGGTACTAAAAGAAATTTATCAGATTTCTGATTAATTAAGTTGAATACCAAAAGATTCCGTTAATTTAATTTTTAATTCATTCAACCCGTTAATGTCCACCTTACCCGTGATTTCCACCAGGATCTTCTTGGCTGCACGGTAGCGCGTGCTTCAGGCGGCGCGACGACCCTCTCGCGTGGCACATCCAAGGGCAAACCGACGCTCTGCGATTCCTTCCGTCACCAACTCCAGGCCCTCGTCGACGTGCTCCAAGGCACGACACCCTGGTACGCGCGTTGCATTAAACCCAACATGGATAAGAAGTCCAACCACTTCGACGAGCAGCTCGTGCTTGATCAACTGCGTTACCTCGGCATGCTCGACATCATCCGCATACGCAAGGAAGGTTTTCCCATCCACATGAGCTTCGGAGACTTTATCACCAGGTACCGTTGCGTCGAGAAGAATCGCTTCTCTTTGCCCAAGGACGAGAAGGAGGCCGTGCGCACGATTATTAAGAACAAAAAGCTGCCCCCTACCGAGTGGCAGATCGGCAAGAATAAAATCTTCCTGAGGAAGTTCGTGCACGAGCCACTTGAGGACGCGCGCAACCAGGTGATCACGAGCAACGCTGTGCTCATACAAAAGATTTGGCGCGGTCATAAAGTTCGCAAAGGTAACATGACGATTCAATCCATCAGTTTTTACATTCTAATTATTCGACAAATATTAACGTTGCAAATCCTAATGTTCTCGCAGAATACGTGAAAGTTCGAGACGCAGCGCTGAAGGTGCAGCACGCCTACCGGGGTTGGAAGCTGCGTATAATGTTCATCAGGAAGCGGCGCGCGGCGGTAGTCATACAGTCGCATCTGCGAGGCGTGTTCGCGCGCGAGGTGGCAACGGCGCTGCGCGAGATGCGCCGCGTCGACGAAGAGATGCGAAAACGCGAGCGACTCGAAGAGGAGAGGCGACTCATGGAGGACAAGAAGGCACTCGAGGAAAGCCAAAGGTATGTTAAATGTAGAAATGATAGAATTATTTTGTTGGTTTATTCCCATCTCTCTCGTGTGTACATTGCGTTAAGATGAATTTCGGAGATCTAAAGGGCATTTCGTTTGTATAATTATAGCAGCACTCAATACAACGGTATTGTGGGGATGGAGCCTGGGTAAGTTACCCAAAAGCAGAGAATTGGAGAGTTGATGTGTCTTGTGCTTTGCATGCGTTATTTTAACAGATTTGCATCGTTTCATCTCGACAGAGTTTTTTTTTTATTCTTTCATTCATAATATTTTATAATATCTCTATCTTTGGTTTGAAGTGCGTACTAAATTAACCTTGTTGAAAATTTAGTTGATTCAATTAGATTACTAATCAAACAGTAATATATTAATTTTTTTAAATTAGTACACATATATTTTTTCATTAATTTTGATAATACAAGTATAAAGAAAGTAGTAAATTTTTTAACATTTATCGAAACACCATACGAAGAAACAAGACACAATTATTTTATAACACAACAATTTTCTTAACCCCATAATTCATTTAGCAGCATGACATGGAGGATCTATCACAATTTTGGATGTTCAGAAAAAGCACACGATCGTTGTCTTTGATTGATTGTACAATCATTCATAAAACATGTCTTCTCACCTCCCTCATTCTCTTCAAATTACAGAAAAGCGCAAGAGGAAATTGCAGCACTCAGCCAAATGGCCGAGCAGTTCAACTCGAAAATGGCCAGCTCGAACAACACCTCATCCACAGAGATACAATCCGTGGATTTGGACAATCTTTTCTCCTTCCTCTCGGATGTGCAGTCGACGAAGAGCAATCAGATAATCGACGAGATCGGCGAGAAGATGAACGAGCTCGTGGAGAATCTTGACGTCGAACTCGAGTCGGTCATACAGCAGGAACTCGAAGAGAAAGCGAAGTTGGAGCAGAAGAAGAGCCCGATGATCGAGGAGGCGGAGAAGAATCAAATCAACGCAAAGAAGGGACCAAGTCTGCCCGAGCCGACAGAACCACCACCACCACCACCTCCGCCACCACCACAGTTTGCCAATGGTACGGCGAATGGAGTTGCCAAGAGCAACGAGCCGATTTATGAGTCTGTATTACCGAGAGATGAAAATGAACCGACTAGTCCGCTTATCAATGGAAATGGAGTGCACACAAACGGCGAACTTGCGAACGATGTCGTTCAGACTCCTCATATTACCAAAGAGCCGCAAGAAATAAAGAAGGTGCGTTTTGCAAAATAATTAGGTCCTATTTTGAAATCTTTTCTAATATCATACCCATAATAAAATATATTCTTTGAACTATTTTAGATAGTACCTCTGACCTCGCAACCAGAGCCAAGGAATCCCGTACTGAACCACCATGCGTCCAACCACACCAACCATCAAGCGCCACCCCAACAGAACGGCCACGATCAGCACATACCCAAACCGCCGCCAATGCAGCAGCAACAACAGCAGCCGCCACCGCAACCACAGCCGCAACAGCAACCGCAACAACAGCGCCAACACCACCATCAATCAGCACAGACTCCACCCCAGAAGCAACAACAAGAAGTCCAGACGAATCACCAACCAGCCCCACAGCAGCCGCAGCAACAGCAACAACCCGCGGAACGCGAGCAACGACGCAAGCACCGAGTGGAGCGTAAACTCCAGGAACTAGAGGAGAAGAAGGTAGAAGCGACGGAGGGCGGTGAGAATTATCACGACATCGTCGAGTTCGCGCAGAACTACTTCAATAGTCATGAGCGCTCGCCCGAGGGTACGATCATGGCGACTCTGACAAGGAAGTCTCGCGGCAAGAGCATTGAGTACGTACCGAAATATGAGATGGTCACGTATTATAAGGGATCGAGCATTCCGAATTCGCATATTCACATGTACGATCCGGATAACGTCAATGTTGCCTGTTCGGTGTTCAGGGTATGTATTTGTTTGCAATATTTATAAAAAATTGAAGTTTGAATGCTTAGTAACGATTCGTGATTTTTTAGGACCTTTGCAAATACCTGCGCGGTGAGATGAAACTGGACCAGGAGATATCCGCAATTCAGAGTATTATCGCCTATGGTATCGAGCGCGACGAATTGCGAGATGAGATCCTGGTTCAGTGCATGCGACAAGCGACCAACAATCCTAATAGCGAGTGGTCTGAGCGCGTTTGGCTTCTACTCTGCCTGGCGATAGTCGCCTTTCAACCAAGCAAACTCCTTTTCAAGTACTTTGTCTCTTTCCTGAGAAAGAACCTGGCTCTGGAAGGCAAACTACGACAATACGTGCAGTGGTGCCTGGACAACTGCAAGAACACGAAGGTCTCCTGCAGGCAGTATCCTCCGTCGACAGTGGAAATAGCCGCCATGCGTCGACTCGGCACGATCGTCTGCAGATTCTTTTTCTTGGATGGTAGAACGAAGGCGATTGATGTGCATCCAACTGACACGGCTGCCGATGCTGCTGCTAAACTCGCTGAGAAGCTGGGCTTGAGGTCGCTGGAGGGATGGGCGATTTATCAGAGCAGACCAGACGGCGAGGAGCACGTGAGGGCTCATGACTATCTGTATGATGTAATTGCTGCATGGGAAATGTAAGTTGTGTTTATTATAAGACTGATGGTACTTTATAAAGGATACAAAGAAGAACAGTTATAATTTTATAAACACTTTTCAGGAAACAATGTAAATTAAATACGACTCAGACTGGTTTCTCAACATTGCGACGTAATAATCAGACACTTGGAAGTGGTGAAAATCGTTTTGTCTTCAAACGAAGACTTTTCCGTAATACCAAAGAATTATCCCAAGATCCCGTTGAGGTCAACATGCTTTATGCGCAAGCAGTTTACAATGTCGTCAAGGTACTCTCAATTAGCATTATTTACATTTTATAATTAATTAAATTTATATTGACTCCAACTACATGTACTATCTATTTTTAGTGCGACGACTTTCCAGTATCCGAAAAAGTAGCACTACAACTAGCCGGTTTGCAAGCCCAGGTAATGTTGGGTGACCCAAAGGACAACGACCGTCCCGAAAACTACAGCGAGATCGAAACGTTCCTGCCATATCGAATTAGTCGGGCTCGCGGTGACGACGTTTGGGTGCCGATACTCGCGCAGGCGCACCGCCAATATGGTGCAGGTCGCCAAGAGCTCGCTGCCAAGGTGCTCTACTTGTCGTGCGTCATGCAGTATCCCCTCTACGGCTCGACCATGTACAACGTCACGTATCGGGGCTACTGGTCATACGGCAATCAGCTGATTCTCGGCATCAACTGCGAGGGCTTGATGCTGATCAAGCCTGATGATAAATTCGTGCTCTCCGAGTACCGCTATCAAGACGTCGAGAGCATTATGTTGGATCCGAGCGATTCGTTCATCACTATTTCTCTTCTGAGGCACAATCCTGATAGCTCACACAAGTGCTTCGTATTTGAGACAGCACAGAAAAACGAGATTGGAAGCCTGATCGTTAGTTATTGTCCAGCGTTAGCTGGATGGATCACGGAGAATGAAGCGCCTGCGAAGAAACTGAAGGGAATTACTAATGAGGATAGGGTGAGGTTGTATCACAATTTAGTCAACTGTCGTAGAACGCTGGTCGACTCAGAGGCTTTGAGGAAGCCGCAGGACACAGGTGCCGGTTTCTTTAGGAACACGCTGAGACGATTGTCAAAACATAGGATTGAAAAGTTGCGACAGGAGCACGGAAACTCTACAGATCAAGGTGAGTTTTATTTATTTGCGCATAAATAAGATCCTTAACGTAAAATAAAAACTTGTATTGATTGTAAATTAAAACTCGTTTTAGGTGAAACATACAAAGGATTCCACTATGGTTACTGGGCTTTCAGCAGAACACTCATTACTCAGAGTCTGACAAAGCTGCCAGACGCCGAGGAACAAATAGCCCTCAGTGTTTTCCAGCTGATTCTTACTTACGCCGGACTAGGTCAGAACGGCGACACTGTGCGCCGCGTTGAGGACGAGCACGTGAACTTGATCCAAACCGTAATGGAGCGTTGCATGCGCAAAGAAACTCTCCTCGGCGAATTTTATCTACAGTTAATCAAACAAACTACCGATCATCCTGATCCTAACAGTCGTGTTAACCTGAGGCATTGGGCATTGTTATCTTTGGGTAATTAAAAATCGCTTTATTAAAAAAAATTAGTTTATTGGTGTTAATAAAAATTGAAATTATTAAATGTCTTTTTACGCATTTAGCTTGCTCCGTCATTCTACCGCCACAGAAGGTAGTGCGCAAGTATCTAATCACGCATCTGAAGCGGTGCGCGAGCGACTACGTGACGGAGGAGGGCAAATACGCAAGATTTGCAGAAAAATGCCTGTACAAGACACAGGGCACTTGGCGAAGGCAGTGGCCGCCTAGTAGGGAAGAGATCATGTGTACGATAAACAGAAGGCCGATATACGCGAGATTCCACTTCATGGACGGGCAGTATCATGCGATAGAGTTCCACCCGTCTTCTACTGCGCGCGACGTCATGGTGCTCATTAAAGAGAAAGTTGGTCTTGGAGAAACCACTATGGGTAAGCTTTTTTTTCAAAAAGTTGCTCTTTATAAAAAAGTTTATAATCGTCATAAAATAAATTTCTTTTGAATTAATAATTGAATTTTTTTTAAATTAGGATATGCAATTTACGAGGTACTCGGAACTTCCGATCGAGCTCTGTTGCCGGATGAGAAAATTGCGGAAGTTATGTCTAAATGGGAGAAGTACAGAAACGCAAATGCTACCCAAGGCTCCCAGCCACGCAAACACGCACACCACTTTTTCCTATTCAAGAAACATTTATTCCTAGATCAGTACATGAATTTGGACGATCCTGTTGAAAAAGAGCTACTTTATCATCAAGTTCTCCACGATCTTCGTGCCGATCGTTTTCCAATTACAGAAAAGGAAGCTGTAAGGAATAAACTTAATCAATAGCTAGTCCAGAAAATGTGATAACAATAAACTAATTTGTTTCAAATTTTTAGATGATGTTATCGGCGCTTCAAGCTCAATTGGAATTGGGCGACTGCGAAGACCGTCTGACAGTAAAGGAGTATCAATCAATCGCTGGGCACTGCCTACCCAGTCGTCTTGTACCAAATCTCTGTTTGGACGGTGTAGTGCAACATCACCAATCGCTCCGAGGCATGACGCCACCAGAGACCAAGAAAGCTTTCCTCAATCTTATACAGTCCTGGCCATTGCACAAAGCGACCATTTTCGACGTCATGCAATCGTTCACGTCTAACTGGCCGCGGGTGCTTTGGCTCGCTGTAGACCAGAAGGGCCTGCATTTACTCGAACATCGTTCCAGGAATGCGCTTTGCACTTTTGAGTTTGGGAGCATCCTCAGCTACAATCCTGCCATTAATTGTCTGATGATTATCACTGGTAGCGATAAGAAATTCTTATCTATTTGTTGAATTATGTTGTAGAGTAAATAATAAACAAAAAATTTCACAGGCTTTCCAGATAGCAAATCTTATTCGAGAATATATGGAGGTTCTTAATATACCCATAGAAATTCAGAAGCGAGATTCTGGCCACGTACAGCAGATGAATCAAACACACCAGTCAGTGCAGCAGCAAGCCATGAATGGAACCGGTGGCAATCGAAAATCCCGACCGGCATCGGCGTTGCACAGGGGTGCGCCTGTAATTCACTCGCAAGCCAGTTAAAACTCGCTCGATTATCTTTTTCGTTGAAATTAAATGTTTGCAGGGATCCCAATCAACGAACGCTTACGCGTGAAATCTCAAAGGAACGTGGTTGTTCCCTATTATCTTCCACTATTATGTATATTTATTAAATTATTATAAAGTTAAGGTAAAAATATTTAAAAGAAAGAGAAGGGTTGTTCAATCCTGCTATTGAACAACCCTAGGTTATAAATTTAATTATCACACAATTTTGTAATCTATTGTAAATTGCTTATGAACATATATCACTGATAATTATTTTTATAAAGAATACGGAATTAGTTTTGATTTTTCCGATTGTTTAATTGTTGATACGTATTTATTTTTTATTTATTTTAAATCAATTATAATGTAGCATGAGGAAATTTGAATTGAAAGCTATACCTCGTAACTTGTTGACGATTACAAACTTGCATGATAATTGAAAAGAGAATAAAGAAAATAATGAAACTTGTTTAGCTTATTATCGCTGGCTTAGGAGTGTATGTTCGAATAGTGCAAATTTATTACAGACGATGTAGATCTACAATATTGCAAAATACTGCCATGTAAGATTGTTTATTGACTTACGCCAATAGTGGACGATTAAGAAAGGCCGAAGTCTCGTGTTTTTTGTATGAATTATTGAACTTTAATATTATGACGGTAACTCGTTCTTCTTAGCGTCAGCAATTTTCGTGTCGTTATACATTATACATATATATATATATATATATACTTGTAACAACCGTTGCCTTTTCTATGAGTATAATATATGATATACCTTGTCGTTTTATATAAAAAATAAAAATTAAAAAATTAAAAACAAAAATATTGTACGATGCATTAAACGCAAAGAAGGAAACGAAAAAGACGAGGTTCGTGATATCAGTTGTAAGAGGAGATGATATATATAAGCATGCGCATACTTGTAAAATTACTAGGTAACAAACAAAGAAGTTAATATAATTGCATTTTTGTCTGTGAATTTTAAATTTTATAGATAAGAATAATGGTAAGAGGCCAACTTAGGGCCTATATAATTGCATTGAGAAGCAGTTTCCGTTACATTATTATACATTTTGTCAGTTTTACAAATATTGAATGAGGACTAATTTTAGAGTATGTAATTTTACAAATTCAATTGCTTCTTTGTGTTGTAACCGTTTAATTGTGCGTATTAATTAATTTAATTTAAGTTAAAGCAATCAAAATCAATAAAGTATATCAATACAAATGAGAAAAATGTACGTGGTAGTAATGAAAGCTGCTTATCTTTGTATGTAAGTTTTGAAGAGTTCCGTCGAGAAGCTGATCAAAGTGCCTCAGCTTATCTCGACGCGACCTGAAGAGACGATGTATATCAATTTGACGTTGATTGCGGGTGAATATTGCGCGCGAATCGATTAAGGGTGTAGAGTCAGCTCATCTCCCATGTATAGGATAGCAATTTTTCCGAAATAATGACGACGGTGTCTTTTCTGATAAATCATGTTAACTATAGTGCAAAGAAAAAAAAATGATTGAGAAATGCAATTAAAATATAGTTAAGTGATATTGTTTAAGATTCCGATATTTAATGCAATTCATTTTATAACAATAAGAAATACAGTACATGCCAATTTTTATCATAGTAAAAATAACGTTACATTGCTCAATGAAATACAAAACTATAATCAAAGCATGTTATATATTGCACATTTAAAAATTTTTGGCTGAATTTTTTTGTTAATGAAATAGATTTATTGACAATCCATTTAAAAATGCTAAATATCGTATTTGTAAATACATTATTCAAGCAAAGTTTTAACAAAAAATATCTATTAATATTTGCTAATAATGTTATGCAACAATGAAAAAATAATTCTCACTTCTGAATTGCCTATAATCCTAATACTGATTGCACGAATTTGAGTTTATCTTCTATGTGCCATTTCTCAAATATATGCGAATAATACATTTCGGATCAAAATTAAGTAAAAATGCAAAACTATCATTCCTTATTATAATAATAAAATTTTTTTCTCTATAAAAGTAGAGATAAAATAACGTACAATATACCAACCATTTTTTGATTTTTCTACGATTTGCATATCAATCATGAAATAAAAATATTTCATTTTGATACTAAACGGATTTATAAAAGTCCAACTTTTTTATAATTACATTTTTTCCAATCATATGCGATCTGAATGATCTCAGTATCTCAATAATTAGCATAAATTTATTAACGTACCAATTACATTTTGGAACAATATATACCAAACCTGTTTTTACCGTTCAATTTTTACAAATATCAAAGACTCTGTTCTCTTAAGCGCCGTGCCTCGATTTAAATAACGTCCAAGTCGATACGTATGTATACATTTGTAATACTTATTAAACTGTTTTTCTTTGTACAATTTTAAGAAGAGTGACGTTCTTCTTGTTTTATATAAATATATTTCCTTTTTCTTTTATCTCGTTGTCAGCGTGTAAATACGAGCTATTGACGGTAATGATAGTTCCGTAAAGTACGTAGCCAAAATAGAACGAACCCATCGAGCGCTCGGACCAAGATTCGTTCGTTCACTCCAATGACGCAAAACTAATTGTAATGTAACTAACAAAAATAATTTTTATTTTTGATTGAATCGATCGAAAATGAATATTTTGTTGTTCTAATGAAAAATGTTAAGAAACTAAAAATCTATGTTTATATGTATTATAAATAAAAATAAAAAGTCTATTCATTTATAAAAACATTCCTTTTAGAAATACTTGGAAATGACAAAAATAAAAATAAAAATCTGTATCCATAATTTACATTTTCAAAAGCGAAATCCAATTTTTCGTTAGAACAAGCAATTTATCGTTTTTCTGATAAGTGTTGGGCTGAATATATCGACGAATGCTGAGGCCGACTGTGATCTGCGTTGGGGATGCGTTCTAATTCATTAAGTCTTCGAGAAGAGGCGATTCAAACGAGTGAGAGACACAACAGGTGCAAAGTTATAGTAAAGAAGTCAAGAAAGCGACGAGTGAGATATATAGTACGATGCGAGATGATGTTTGTGTGTGCCTGGTGCGAAAATTTACGAATGCCGAATGGATTATTATGTAGCTTAATGAACAATAAATGAAGTAAATAAATTATTAGTTGAGACAATGTTATTATCGAAAAAAGTATATTATAAACGAGATTGCTCTGTATATATGATATATTGTATTTACGGAACACGTAGACAATTTTTAGTCACAGTCGGAGTATAACGGAGCTGAATGAGTTATTAAAAAGAAACACGAACGCATGCGTGCGACGCAGACGAAGCGAAATAAAAACACGCACACGCATACGAAGGAAACATGAGCGAACGCGCCTACGTATTATTATAAATATATTAATATACTCAGACTATGTATTGAGGATACAATAAAGTCACATTATATTACGAAACTATTTTATCAATTTTTTCCTTTTCTGTAGTCCTTAACATTCTTTTCCTTTGAGTTAATCCTGTAAAAAACTTTTTATGTATATATTCAAAGTGCTGTTGGAGAATTCGTAGAATGCTCGTTCAACTTGAACTGTAATTATAATTATAAATTAATCTATGTAAAAGGTTTTGGAACACAGTATATAGCATTAAAAGTGATGAATGTTTGTACCTACCCTTTTAGGAAAATAACAATTTTTGTTAATACAAAAACTATTACTTAAAGTTAAAAACAAAAGACGAGCAAAAAGGTAGATAATCCTTAGGAGCGCAATGGACGGGTACATCAATAAAATACTGACAACTGTAAGTATAGATACATATATATTTTTTATTTACGGTCTTTACACGATAATCAGACAAGTAACAGTGTTCGCCGCGTCTGCTCGTTCATCCCCTGCCTCGGCCGCTCTGCGCGCTCGCATAGGTCGTGTGTTATTACATTACGTGTGCTCAGATACAAACTCGATTTACTCTTACATCTTTATTTGTTTGTTTTTTTTTTGGTAATTCAATGTGCGTAAGCATCGTTACATTTTAACTTCCTCATCCTCTCGCGCACAGGTATACATACTGTGTCAAACTCTCGCGCACGCGCACTCTCACGCTCTATCGACTCTCGCGCGCTTTTACTCATACGTACTTGCTCTCTGGTTTATCGTTCACACGACGAAATTATTCGCTAACGCGATATATATATATATATATATATATATATATATGCGCGCGCGTATGGTGGAGGGAAGTCCAACGAAGAGTAAAAAAAGGAAATAAATAAATAAAAAATACAGTATATATCGCGCGCCACTTGGCCGAGGCATGGGCGTGAGCCATTTATTTATTTTTTTTTGCAGACTGCACGCGTACATATAGTATAGATACATATTAACTTCTATCTATAATCTACGGTCCCGGTATAGACGCAGATCTCTTGTGCACTTACGTGTTTTTTGTTGGATTTTAGTTCTTTTTTTTCATTTATGCTTGCATCTTCCGTTATTTTTTGTTTCATTGACACCTTTTGCCTCATTCTCATTTTATTTTCTTTTCATTTTCTGATTCTCGTACGAGTTTCATATAATGATATACTCTCCATTGCATTATGCACTCTTGTATTATGTATATATATATATTTGCTTTGTTTTTTTAACATTTTTATTTGTTCATTGGCTCGCTTGTTGAAATCCCTATATTTTGCTTTCCCTCGATACATTTTTTTCCACAAAAAGAAAAAGAAGAATGGATTGCATGCGCGTTATACACACTACAACTTTGTGCGCGGCATCACCTCGAATCCAGAAGTCGCTTTTATAATAGGAGTTTCTATTACACCACAAACGCATTGCAGTCCATTCTCTTTAACGCTTTGCCCTTTAATCTGCTTTTTTTGTCATTTTATTTTACTCTTGTGAGGGTTTTGTGTATCACATTTTCGTTTATCCTTCTAAGTTTGGGGTTTTTTTTTCCTTAAAATCTCTTTTATCAACTACGAAGCAACATCAAACGCTTAAAGCTTCCGATAAAGAATACACAAATCGAAACATTTTGCTTAAATTTTTGTTTTTTATTCTAGCAGATAGAACATTCATAAATCTATATAACCAAAACTAATTATAATTCAATGTCTCTCCGTGTTCGTCTTTCGTAAATATATTGTGCATTCATCGTAACCAAAAAATGGAAATTTTACCTTCTAGTCTTAAGAAGCTACTCCATTTTGCACATTTTTCCGCCTATCTATTATTGCAAAAGAATGTAGATGTATCGTCCTATAGTAACAAAATCTGTTTTTTATTTTTAGTTTTCTGCAGCGCCGTTCGCAAAACGAGCGCGCGCAGTCGTTGTATCACGAGCAATCGCTAGGTATATATATTCGAATTCTGAAAATCGCGGAGGGAACTCGAGTACTTTCTTGTGGCTTCAAAATTTCCCCTTTCTTATTCATTCAATTAAGTCTCACTCTTGGTCGCTGAAATCTACAAATAGGTATAAACCGTCCCTTGTCCCTTTCTCTATTTCTGCTTTCGTTGTTCACTTTTGCGGCTGTGTGCGATCGCAATTGCATTTGTCACGCGACACGAACGAAAGCGAATAATTGTGCGCTTCATTTACACGCTCCCCCTGTAACGACTCTTGTCTGGAGAACGAGAAAAAAACAAAATGAATAAAAAAATAACCGGGTCACGAGATATAATACGCTGCTCTCGTGGAAAAAATAAATAAATAAATAAATGTACAGTGTAAATTAGTAAATAAATAAATGCATTGGTCAGTAATCCTACGCGATTATAAACGATAACAAAAAAATTAAAGTACGTTCGTTCATTCTTAAATTAAGCGTCGGTAATTCGCTCGATGTTGCTTCGCACGAGTACAAAAAACCGTTAGAAAACAATAACAAATAACGCAATACACAACATTAACAAAAAATGCACAAAAAATACAATAAAAATGCAAGCTATATTTCCTTTTTTTTTTTATAAAAGAAAAATGCATGATTTACGTTCGAATGTCCTGTGGCATCTCGGTCCTGCACAGACTCGAAATGCTCAGTGGCCATTCTTAATTCTCAATTAACGAAAGAAGCGTTTACGTTGCAAAGCTATACGCTCGAGACGCAACTCGAATAAGTTAAGCGCAATCAAATCGTCGCGTCTCAATCGCAAGCCCGTCAATCATCATTATTATTTTTTTTTTTTATTATAATTGTAAATTGCACGAAACTTACTCTTAAATTGCACGTTCAATAACACGACGACGAGTACGACATCGAATTATAATTAAGTAGGTACATTTATGTGTTGCGATATCACCGCTGAACTTTTTGACGCTTGAAAAGGGACGAAAAGATCAGCCTTGATCATCGGAACGAAGGAAGAGCGAGGAGGAAAAAAGGTTATCGATTGCCTGCGAGATCATTGTTTCGATTCTCCTTTTTTGTAAAAGGATAATAATAATAATAATAATAATAATAATATTAATAATAAAAATCAAAAAATAAAGTAAACGTTTACGCTTTTTACGAACTTAAACTTAACAGTTAATGGAGTAGTAAAAATATTGTGCTCGTATAATCTCATAACTTAAAGAAAAGTTAGCTGTTTACCAGCAGACTGAAACGAAACTAAGCGTCGGCATATTATAATTGTACATTTTCCCTTCTGGCTCCTCCACTTTAATAGCGCGGGAGGCGCGGCCTCTGAAGCTTGCTGTGTCATATTTTTTCATTTAATTATAGTTTCGGACTTAGGTACGCAAGATTATACTTAAGTACACGAATCACTCTTTGACGATAAGGTGCATACGAATGCGTACACGTATGCGGGCATAATCTTCTCGCGAGTGGCAATGCCGAAACCGAAATAACGTACTTTTTTATTATTATTTCTTTTATTAGTGTACAAGGCGCGAGTTATAACGTTTTTGCTTTTCAGCCATTTTTTTCTTTTTTTTTTGAATAAACAAATATATATATGCGGAGATTCTCGCAAATTATTACTATAGTTTGAAGAACGATGATTTGAAAAATATATAAATCATTTGAAACTTAATAATTCAATTTTCATTATTAAAGATATGAAAGAGCAACAACAAATATACTCATTTGCAGTCGAATGTGCTGCGCAAGAAAGAATAAAGGCTGAGGAAAAGCACCGAGATGGTCGCAAATTCATCTGAAGACATGTTACAAATTGAGAAAGAACAGTAATTTTGTAGTAAATGAATCATTATTAAATCAGACTGAGAAGCTTAAAAAATGCAAAAAGTTTTGCATTTTTTTTATTTCATTTTTATTACTGTCACGCAAGATTTTTATCCCGAGGAGCTTTGGCCCTATTTTGCTTATCACTCCTAGTAAAAAACAGTCAAATAGAAACATAGAGAAATCTTGTGTAGACACTGATCGTATGTATATTTATATACTTTTTCATTAAATGCTTTTTGTTATTTACTTTTGTTTAAAAAAGGGGGCTCAACATTTCATTCCACAGTGAAGACAATAAAAATATAAAATCAACTCACGCATTTCTATAAAAATTTTCGATAGAAACTTTCCATCGCGCACTATTCGTCCGTTGTCTCTCGACGAAGATTTCTACAAAAAATCTTTATAGAAACGTACAAAGATTTATTACACTTGTATATGATCGCTTCTTCTAATATGTAATTACGATTCTATGTTTCTATCAGACTCGATTTCGAGGTTGTCAAACGGACATCGGCGCTATTTTTTAGATTTTTATCCTTTTTTTCCCCTCCCAACGAAGCTTCCAAAGGTACGTATAGTTCTTATACCTAACTAGAGACAACACTTAAAGGTATTGTGGAAGGTGCGTGATCAGCGTCTCTACAGTTATGAGTTTTTATCTCTCCCTCAATCCCTCAGCAACATTCAACAATTATAAACAATACATTTTTTTGTTACTTTGCTCCTAACAATAATTTGCAATTCGCTTTGACTATTTTGTTTTAATTTTAAGCGTATGCTAAAATAAGTTAAATATATATATTTATACTTTAATTTATATATATATTTATAATACGCGTAATGTTTGTATTATAGAGTCGGGCCACCAGCGGCCCGTTTTCGCATTTTCAATTTTAGTGTTTCTCATTTCTGTTTATTTTATTTTTTTGCATTAGTCTAGAAACGCTCATAACCTTTTATTTTGTAAGCAAGTACTCCGATGATGCGCGACGAGAGCATCCTGATGGTCTCGCCGAGAAAAATCGGAGCAACAACGCGTAGAGGTAATAGCGCTTTACCTTTAAAAAGCTCGGCAAACCCGCTTTTATATTATTTCTTTTTTTTTACGTTCCTTTTTCCGACGCGGGCATTTCTCGCTATTCCCATAGCCACGTTACAATTATCATTGAAGTTTACCATTGAAATATTCATAGTCGATTTACGTCTACTTTGAAAAAAATAATATAGAGCTCTGAATTTTGAATCGCCATGACGGTCAACGTGGAAGGGATTGGATGGATGTATAAGTGTTTACATGTACGTGGGAAAAAAGTAGAGCGAGAAAAACCGATGCCCGCGTCCCACCGATGAACCGTAAAGCGATTGAGTGCACAGGCGCATTGACGCTCTCTCATCGCTTAAGTCGGCCGCCTCTCCCTCTTTCTCTTTTTTTTTTGTTCGCGACGAATCGACGTCACGTTTACTATTAATAGTAACGATAATAATATTATATCATTTCGCAAGTCCCTGGAAAACGATGAAAAAAAATTTGTTACCCCTTCGAGATTGCACGCAAAATATTATTACGACGCGGGTGACAAGTTTCACCTTGGCGAATTGGGCCTAATCTTTGCGAAATGACTTGTATTGTATTTTTTTTTGACTAGAGATCATAACAAAGGGACGTCCTCGCTTTACTTTTCCACGCTTTTTCATAACACGTACTTCAAGTGAAAAAGTATCATCGTGCCCAAAAGGAATTTCGTCCAACTTGTTGGAAGTAGCTCGTCGAAGAAGTGTGATTGATGCTCACCTGTGATGGAAAGCAGTGTAACACTGTAGTAATCTTCGA
Organism: Torymus flavipes; assembly: GCA_030522905.1. Taxonomy (NCBI): domain Eukaryota; kingdom Metazoa; phylum Arthropoda; class Insecta; order Hymenoptera; family Torymidae; genus Torymus; species Torymus flavipes. Next base: position 19,386 of record JAPYZO010000781.1, on the reverse strand, counting down.
TGTCGTTGGTAACGAGCTCTTTGGATTTTTCAATAAAATTTCAAAATGTATCAGCATAAATCTGGTATTCCTTTACTGAGCGACGAATCTACTGGGATTGAAGTCCCTGTTGACATAGGAAAAGCCGCCGAATTCATCTTGATTTATGCAGCGGACGACGTCTGCGTTAATCGGAGTCAGTACTGGCTCCTCCTTAGTGAATTCGGCATCGAAATTCACCGCATCCTTGATATTTTTCTAGAAGTAGTTCACAATGATTAATGAATAGATTCCAAACTGAGAGAGAAGAAGGCTTAGAGATGATTAATTTGAATAATATTAGACAAATCACAAAAATACATACAAAACAGACATATAATAGACCTTTACATGAAAAAACCCAAATTAGTGAATAAATACTTTAGATATTGACATGGTACTCGTGTTAAACAAGTTTTTTACATTACTTCAAAGGTCTATCTGCTTCAAAAAACCTTTCAACAAAGTTATTAATAGCCCCTGAAGGGCTTGATTCGGAAGACTTACGATTTTTGGCTTAAAGGGCGGCTTGACCTTGCGGGCTTCGAGCGCGTCCCAATCCATGTGCTGGAAGAACGCGTGCATCCTGATGGCATTCTCGGCGCCGTTGGCTATCACGCAGCCCAGCCTCCTCGCCGGGTTCTTCGTCATGAAGCCCTTGAGAATCGAGACGGCCTCGTCGCTCAACCAGACCGGATAGAGCACGTCGTCCTTCAGAATGGATTCGAAGAGGTCGTCCTCGTTGTCGGCCTCAAAGGGTGGCTGACCGACCATCATTTCATACATGAGGACGCCAAGGGCCCACCAGTCAACGCTCGCTCCGTACTCGAGCTCCTGCAGAATCTCCGGGGCGATGTAATCCGGGGTGCCGCAAAATGTGGCTGTCATTCTGCCCTCGAGGATGCCCTCTTTACACATGCCGAAGTCCGCGAGCTTGCAGTGGCCTTCTTGATCGAGCAGAATGTTGTCGAGCTTCAGATCACGATAAATGACGCCATGCTTATGAAGAAATTGAAGGGCTAACGTCACTTCGGCCGCGTAGAAGCGCGCGCGGGCCTCCTCGAATTTGCAAGCCTTTTGGATTTGGAACATTAAGTCGCCTGTAAGCAAGAGAAATTGTCTTTGTTAATCATCTATATAGATTAATATAATTATGTATATCAAGTTCCATACTATTTATAGAATCGCCATTTTTTTACAAACACGGTATATTTCGATTCTAATTGCGATATATACTAATCAAACAAATACAAAGTACACGCTCACCTCCGTTGACGTATTCCATGACGAAAAACAGGCGCTCCTTCGTCTGGAAGCAGCTGTGGAGGGCGGTAAGGAAGGGGTGTTTGGCAGCCAGAACCAGAATCCTCTTCTCTGTCATCGTGCAGTCGACATCGTCGTCTTGTATGATCACATCCTTCTTCAGCACCTTGACCGCGTAGACCTCGTCCGGGTGTCCCTTTCTTTCGGCCAGCATGACCTTGCCGAAGCTACCCTTGCCCAGAACCTTGATGAAGTTGAAGTCGGTGATGCTGATCTTGCACATATCGTCACGTCCACTGTCTCCGCCAAGACTCTCGTTGATGCTGCTGTGCAGCGTACTGGTATCTTGGGTCTGCCGCTGTACCTGGGCCGACGACTGATCTGGATTGGAAACCGTCTCGCTGTTCGAGCTGCTGTCGCGCATGCCAGTAGCGCTGCTGGTCTGTAGCGAGGGCCTGTAGTTGATGCGTGGTGTCTTGAACTGCTTGTCGGGCGAGATACCCATCGTACTGAGGACATCGGCCATCGCCTTCATGTTGATGCCGCAGTTGTTGGCCACGTTTTTCTGGCAGCGCTTGTGGACGTTCATGTCGCAGACTGCATGAAGCGTGCAGAGAGTGAGCGAGAAACGTGCGTAAGTTATCAAGGTTTTCGCAAATAACGCGATAGCCGCGGCTTTCGCGCCACTTCGAGGCGCAGTTATTATCTTTGATTTATTTCTGATGTTTGTTCGTAAATATTCTTTTGTTCGGCGGATAATTAGCGTTCAATCGGGAGATGAACATTGTAAAAGAATGTGTCAGAAATATTGGGTGGCTATTTAATATATTTGCAAAGATGATAGTAGTAAGGGTGGGTATGAGGAAAATTTTAATTTTATAAAAAGAGTACACCTTTTACTCGTAGCCGATATCAAATAAACTGAGAGCGCAACAAGGTCTCTATATACTTAATGTGGAAAACAAAAGTTTACGTTACCTTCGCATTGCAAACCCTGTCGGATTAAGCCATATAATAGTGAACCACAGTGATCGCAAAAGGTAAACCGCTTATAATTGTGTATGACGAAACGATGCGGCACATCTATGTTGAATCGTGGCCCCTGAGGCAGACTCGATTGTAGCATTGTCTGTCGCGCCTGAAAATAAGCAATATCATATATTTTTTTTAATTCACAAAAATCATTGTTCTTGTGCTTTTAATTTTCGAATAAGATCGATACTTTGGGTCTTACCTCGTCGCGCATTCCCGGACATTTTGTGACGACTTGTTCATGACACCTTTTGTGGACGACACAGGTGCAAACTGAAACAATTTCAGCGTAGTTTTAGAGAAGAATTGAACAATAATCTAAACAACATAAATCCCAAGCTTGCACATGCATTTTGTTAATATTGCATGAAATAAACGGTGTAACTGTAATAAATGTAAGTAATATAGATGCTATGAGATGTTTAGTTATGATGAGAAAAATAATATGATGATGTTCCCTTTTATAAAACGTATGAAAAATTGGATGTCCTAATAATGCGATATTCGAATGAAACTGAAAAATAAAATTTTTGTTAGTTTAGCCCACAATAAGTAAATAAAATGTAGAAGCGTTCGAACATTAAAGCGAAATATGAAAAATAAACGGCAAGTATTCGTATATATAGATGCTGCTTTTTTTCTTTAAATGTCCGAGTTGACTGCGAAAAATTGAGTTGTTATCAAAGTAAAGTATAGCGTATGTGCAGACAAACATTCATTGCCGTTAACAATAAGAACCAGGAATGGGCATCATTTCATGTAAGACGTCACTATGCATTGGTATGAGAGCTATTGATCATGATTAAAATTCATTTCATCTCAAGTTATAAGTCAATTAAATTTATAAATTAAGTTCGATAAAACGGTATGAAACTCATCGTTTCCGATAAACCGATGAAAAGCATTGCCCAGACCTGGTGAAAACACAATTAATAATCGCTCAATAACGTGACTTGTGTCTTTCTCACCTTGGCATTGATAGCCCTGCTTGCCCAAGCCCCTGAAATACAACAGACAAAAACGCGTCACATCATCTCCTCTGCAAAATCCCATTGGTGAAACACATAGGTTTTATGCCTTCTCCGAGATACATTTAATTATCATATAGGCCAGATCGTCTATGACGACATTGCTCTCGAGCACGTTAGAGAGTGTACATTAGAAAAAAGAAACAAAAAAGATAAGGAGAAGCGGGATTGAGGCGAGAGACTGCGTGTACCGTGCGTCTTTTTATCAAGAGAATTATTGCTTATTTTTCTTCTCGTATTATTGTATTACTTTACAGCCTCGACTACCGGTTACGTTGTGCTCGTACTAGAGGAAACCATCGGTTAATCATTTAGCACAAAAATACCACGTACCAAGGAAAATATTCCCAATCATGCAACTTTTGATTAAAGTATTAACTGGCACATCCCTGGTCAAGGATATCAAAAAGTGATATTTTTCGGCGATGTTATTAATGACGCGAAAAGTTTAGTTAATTTTTTAATATTATCAACGATATTTTTCATAGAAATAATGGAAGACCATAAATAAAAGTTTTCACACATTTGTTTTATCGAAAAAGAGATATAACGTGTTAAAAAATTAGAACACTTTTTTATTATTATTAATAAAAAATTTTTTATTCTATTTTTAGAAGGAACACTAGAGATAAGAATTTAATTTCTCCATATACATAAAAATATCTTATTTTGTCTCTGTCAATAAACCTAAGACAATTTATAGTGATAGAATATAGTAGTAATATTAGAATATTATTAGAAAATATTTTTTGAAAAGAATTTATTTATTAAGACAAGAGGAGTTTTTTAAAATATTGACACAAAAGAAAATCCATACCAATTTATTAGATTAGTATATAACAACATTATAACTCCAAAAGTGTATATTGAATGCAAAACGAAAATTTCTGTGTAACAGTTTAAAATAGCCTACTTTATTGAAATACCATCTTTCCATATCCTTAAATTTAACCCAAGTTAACATGCAAATTAAATTATTTTTCAGTACTGATTTTTCGAGTGTACTGTAATTTGGCAATTCTGGCAGATTAAATCCCAATAGTGGAAAAGTAAAGCATGCATAACCCATTATTACTATATAATTATCATAATTGTAAATATAATATAATTATTTGCTATTCAATACGTACCATATGAATTCTCGACAATGTGAACAAAATGTAGGTTGCCTCAAAAATGTAGCCATGAACTTGTGTCCATTAACCTGGTGGACTCTCCTTCTCATAGCACCTCGGCGACCTTTGAAGCCTTGTTGTCGCTCTTTGAACTCGCGCCTGGGTTCCTTGGTAACCCCTTCTCCATCTCCTGTGCCACATACTGACTGTTGTGCTTGGTCGTTTCGGACCAACTCTACTTGTATTCTTAATTTTCCTTGTGGCTCCAGTTCAATCTGAAATTAATTTATAACATTAGATTACTTTTATTCAACTTATTACACTAATCTGTTGATTCGTTGTATATTATTTTATCATAATGGCTAAATAATATATGACTCATAATTAATGAAATTACAAATAGTGTGATGAAAATCATTTAAATTACAGAGAATTTATTTAAAAATATTGAATAAGTAAATATTGATCAATAAAGTTATTTGAGGTAATGACCTATTTTATATTGACTGTTAAGAGTAACTTGAAATCCATATGATATTTTTATTCATTCATTTCAATATATTTCACATGAATTTATTGTTGATTTAAATTAAAATTTTCAGTATAATAAGTGTAATATGGCTTGAGTCATATTATCAAGACATGAAATATATGTATTAGTTGAACATTTCTACTCTTACCCAGTATTTTGGATACATTATATACATCTTATCAAGAGTTTCTTGATGAATTGCTAATAATCTTTTCAAACACTTTATTTTTCCATAGTTTCGGTGAGAGTTAAACATTTTTAATGATGATGTTTAAAACTGATTTAAAAATATGACCTGGCATGTGCCAAAATTTTGTAAAAGCATTTAGAATTAGCATAAAATACAAGAGGAACAAGTTTGAGTAACAGAAGCCAGTCATACACTGATTACAGACATATGTGTCTTAGTAAGAAAAGACTTGTCTCTTATAATCTTATCTGAGATTCTTGGGTGTCATAAAACTAAATGCGGTATTGCAAGCAGAAGCTATTATATCATATAAAAGATTAGTTTTACTGGGTACGTATGGACTGAGCTGTAAAATTTGTTTAAACTTGAAATTCAGGAAGTTAAAAAGCTATAATAATATTCGTCTTTTTATTGTTTTAATTTTAAACTTCACTATCAAGTTTGTTTGCATAAAACACTAGAGGTTCAATGCTTATCTTTGACAATTGTACACTTAAAAATAAGATTATGAATCTCAAGTGCCTACAAGTTATTTATATACTCATTTCATATGCATAAATATATATATATATATATAAATATTTTTGTTTAAATAGTAGATTTTTAATGATTTTATTTTATTTAAGTATAAGCGTTGAATAATTTTGCAATATATTGTTTTTAGATCTTTTATATTCTCAGTGGATGTAATTAAAATGATGCTAGCAATAATATTAAACCTTATGACATGTAAAGAGGTGTAAAAGGTAAGATACATTCAAAGACATTAATTTGTAACGCGATTGAACTATAAATAGACATTAATTAACCTTAATTACGTTATTATTGCTTTATTTATTACTATTGTCTAGAAACTAATTCTGCTAAAATTTTGTTATTTTCTATTCTTCTACTGATTTACATTATTATATTTAGTTCTTTATCTAAAATTATAAATGCACAAGATGACAAAGTATTAAAAATAAATAATAAAGAATAGTATGACTTCTCACAACAGATATCTAAACAATAGTTATATTACATTTCAATGTAAAGTATCATATACTGATACCTTGTATCAGAGATAATAATAAAAATTGAGAAATGCATTCCCTAAATAACTTATGCTTTATATCTTTTAAACTTGACCTAGTAACACGAACTACAGACCCAAAAGAAAATACGATGCAGTGTGAACTGATAACATACCCAAACGTCAGCAGTTTCGTCCTCACGCTGGAGCAGCTCCTCAAATGGGACACTGCAGTTAGCTACAAAGTCATCTGGCTGTAAAGCAGCATTATGGAAGACGGTGAGTCCAAGTATCATAGCATTATGGACTTCGTGCTCAAAGCTCTCATTCCAGACAGGGTCGAAGGTCTTGGTCTTGGTGGTGGAGCGTGTCAGGTATTTCTCATCTATATCTAACTGAATGTAGGGGTCTAGGATGGGCGACTCCTCCTGCCAGAACTTGCGCTGCTTGTCAGTGGCGCGTAGCCCCACTGCCTCGCACAGCTTCATTTTCATTGTACCCGTAAACATGATGCTGTTTCAGGTTGCAGGAATGCTCCAGAGGCAAGGCAGAGTGTAAGGCGAGCTAAATTTCGCCCTCAAGGATAAATAAAGGAAGGAGCAGGCAGAGCGGATGGTGCTCCGCTCTCCCAAGATGAGATAAAAACGAGAAAGACTAGAAGTAGTAGAGAGCCAAAGGGTGTCAAAGTAGTGCAGAATGAGAGTAGAGAGAGCAAAGGAAAAAAGCAGAGGTAGAGCTTGTATCACAGAGCTGTCATTCGGAGAGAGTGAGAGGGAGACCCCAGGCAGGAGGGAATCCCAGGAGGAATCTTGGCTGGCGTTGTGCTCTTCTCTCTCCTCGGAGGTACGCACACACAGAAGAAGGGGGAAAACGGGGGCAGGCTGCGGACGGGCTGGCGGCTGCAGAGTCTTTCTCTCTCGCTCTCTGGAAAGCCCGAGCGCGGGCGGGGGGAAAAACCAGCGGCGCGCTCTTATCCTCGTTCTCTCCTTCCGTTCTTCTTCTCTCGCTCTTCTCACTCTCTTTCTTCTTTCTTATACCCGCTGTCAACGGCAGCGCAGCAGCAGCGAGAGCAGCAGCACCAGCGGCAGCCTACTCTGCAGCACCTCCCGCTCAGCAGGCATCACCAGCAGCAGCGACGGCGGCGGTGACGGGGCGGGCCGCGAGGACGACGTTGGCGAAGGTGATGATGGCGTCGGCGGCGGTGGTGGTGGTGGTGGCGCAGGCCAGCAGCAGCTCACCGGAGCACCCGCGTATCGCACTCGTCGTCGAGGTCAGAGGCGTCGTCGTTCGCGAGCCCCGATCCGCCCTGACAGCCATTTAACGTAGTCGTCTATACGCTCGCTCTCTCTCTTCCTCTCTCGTTCTCGCTCGCTCTTCCGCGCGCGCGCGCAATGATGGCCCACACACTCACGTACCTATATATCCACAGACTCGCTCTTTTCCTCCTTTCCTCTCACCGTCAACCACTTATACACACACACAGTCCTCTCGGTCTCTCGCTCTCTTCCGCGCGCGCGCGCGTGTGTCCTAGGGTGGCCTCGGCGCTCGCCAGAGCAGAGCAGCGCTCGTCGTCGTCGTCCCTCGGCCGCCAGAAAGACGGAGCTTGCGCGCGCACACACAGCGATACTCTTGTACACCACTCACACAGTATAAGAATCGCGTCCCTTACGGGTCTCCCTCTCCTCCTGGCGCGGCTCTGCTTCGCGCAGGGTCTTCTCTTGTCTTCGTCCTCTAGAGTCGAGCGCTCCCTTTCCTTTTCCCGCTCTATTTATACCTATATATATGTCTCGTCTCTTTCTCGCTCGCCTGCAGGATCAACTTCCGCGCGCGCGGGCGCGTCGCTGATGCGTTCAACGTTATGGGTTGTGCGCGCGACGAGCGACGTGTATATAGCGATCACAGCACTATACACACTCTGATGTATACTCGCGGCGATAGAAAAAGCTCTACTCTCAAAGTCTCGGGGCCACCCCTTTTAGCTGTATCTCACGCGCGCGCGCGCACCCACAACAGGTATAGCACGCACACTAGCAATAGGCGACGTTCACTCTCCCTTTTTCCCGTGTATACTCCACACACCCACACCTGTGAGTGTATATTATTATATATATGTATGTATACCATGTACGTTATACGCGTGACTGTGTGCGTGCGCGCGCGAGCTTTCTCGCCATGCGCAAGCTTGCGCTAGTGTATATATATTCACACATAAATACACATACAAGTACGAGCGATCAGGAGAGCCGTGTGTCCGTTGCTGCGCTGCTGCTGCGGCTACTGTGCGACGCTAGCTGCCTCTGTGATGCGAGTTCGAGAGCTTGCGCGCGTCCTCGATGAGCTTTTTGCGGGCGGCTTTGATTTTTCGAAGGTTTGCGCGCGTTCGATATTATGTATATGGATGTATGTATACGTTGCAGTGTATGGGTGTGTATAATATGCGACCTGCAGGGTGTGTGATTGAGATTGCGCGCACGGCCGTTATCGAAAAAAAGCAAGAAGTGTTCGATGTCGATAGATAAATTGATGATAGTTTGACGGATAAGATCTATCATTGACTGTGTTGATGTATTACTGTGGATTGCTTTTGATAGTAAAAATGTCAATGAGAAAGCCAAGTTATTGATAAAAATCAATTGTAAGTGGTTATATATAGGTATCTAAACAGTTTAAAAGTATTCTTTTATCGTTAAATTAAAGTACATCTGGATACTCTCCAATAATCTGTATACATAATAAAGATAGCCAATGGAAGAGGAACATTATTTGTGTTGCAGTTATATGCAAAGTTTCACTATCTTATATTAACGTTAATATACAACTACATTAATGGGCTATTTAACCAGATTCTGGGAGAAGATTATGATCCAGAAAATGATAAGCAATTTATTATTCACTATTTACGTAGAACAACTTTTGTTATTCTTACGACTCGCAAAGGGTAATATACTTTTTTCCTAGCTTTCCAATAATTTCATTGTTACACATAAATTAATTTTCCCCGTTAAAAAAATCTTTCCGTTCTCCAAACCGCAACTCTCCAGTCATTCCTCATTCCCGAATTTCCCCATCTCACTATAATATGTACAAAGGCGTCAGTAAATCCTACTTTCCCATTTACCGTTGTACGCCAGAAAGCCCGCCAATAAGGCCCGTGCATCACCTCTATCTTTACGCATTTTTCAACGGAAAAACTCGTTAAACACGCAATAACTATAAGTACACGCCGGGTGAATCACACTCCGCGCGCGAGAAATTCGTGCGAACTCGCGCGCAAGAAACAAGGAAGAGAGCTCGAGTGAGAGTGTAAGTATATAATAGCTCGAATACAGGGCACAATTTTCAAATATGATGTCATCCTCGCGCGCACATGCGCGCGCGACGATGACGTAGTACCTACATCGCGACGCGCGGAGAGAGTGAGCTTTTTCGGTCGAAAGCTTCCCCCCATGGCGTGTATATAGTGTGTTGTTTCGCATGCGCGCGCGCGCCCATCAATGGTGCTCGCGCGAAAATAAAGCTCTCCCCGTGCGTTGGGAGGGGACGAGTGGGGGGATCGATCACCGTCTCGATCCCGCGAGTGTACGTATATAGGGTGTATACTTATTGTTTGTTCGGACGCAAATAAATTGTCTAGATCTATCTTCTATTTTTGTAAATTTGTGTACACACTACACGGATCGAACTGCGTGGGTGCGCATTCAGTGCGCTCGCACTCTCTGCAATATTGGAGCGCGCGATCGCTATCTCTGACAGCTGCGCGGAAAAAAAACAAATGCACGTGCACGCAGTTCTACAGTATATAGGTATAAATAGAAGTATAAACGAATGGTACAGAGAACGGGTGATAAGTAGTAAACTTTACAAAGTGTATTTATTATAGTATAGTGTAATATATATTCATGGGTGTTTTGTTTATGGACTAAACAAATATGAATACAAATTTAAAATTTACAAAGGAAATCTAGTTTTTTTTCTCAACCATGCAGCAATCAACTTCCAGTTCAGAAGAAAAGCCAAAGGCACAGTTCCAACGGTGGTGCAGTCATCATTTTACAAAATTAACACCTGAAATCGGTCCGGTGGCTCGATCTATCGACAACGGCGCTGAAGCTGCACGAAAAGTCGGGAAGCGCGAAGTTGGAATAGTCTCCGCTTCCGCAGACGACGCAAAAGTCGCGGTCGGTGAGGCAGTAAACCGGAGCGAGCAAGCAAGGAGGGACATTGTTGGTGCCGACGACGACTACACTAGCTGTCTTATCCGTTTTTCTGCGCCACGAGCGGGCGTGTAATATACCGCATACGCAGGGGGCAGGGAGGACATGAAAAATGTCAATTTCCTACGGCATGGCGAAGTTGACGCGCTCCGTTTGGGGCCTGTCCTCGAATTTCGCCTCGAATCACTACTTCTCACGACTTCTGGCGTAAGTTCGAGCACCAGGCCGAAAGCTTGGTTAGTCCGCTACGCGGGCTTGCTATTTTACTGGCTTGTCATCATTGTGCAAGCGAGTTTTGCGGTGTTGTATTAACCGCCCCGTGTGGTGCAATGCCCGGCTGTAGTGTTTTTGGGCGGTTGTTTTGTTTTCTTTTGTTGTTGTTGTTACACTTGTTGCAATTTCATTAGAGTCCATTGTTTCTTTTTTTTTGCAGAACACCACGGGCAACAGGGTCTGATGCAAGGTTGAGAAATCTGTCCACCAAAGAAGCTAGTGATGCTTGCGAGGATGAGCTGCTCATCAGCGATAGCTGTGTGAAGCGACTGAAGGAAATCACAGAGGATGGTAGCTGTCTGAGAGTGACAGTCGAAGGGGGTGGATGCTCTGGTTTCCAATATAAATTCAATTTAGACTCTAATGTGAATGAAGATGATAAGTGAGTGTTGATTTACAAATATTATTCTTAAACTAGTATAATTTATCTAATTTTAATTAGTTAATCTACATTATAAGTATGCGGTTGATTAATTTAGAGTATTCATGAGTAAAATCTAATTTTGTTTTGTATTTATTTTGTACTTCTGTAATTATATAGTTAAAAATTTCTAATTCTATTTGGGCATTTAACATTTTTGAAATTTGAATAATTTTTTGAATATGTTGTATTAAATGAGTTAACCATTATTTTTAGGATTTTTCAAAAAGATGGGGCAAAGATAGTAATAGATGCAACATCATTAGACTACATAAAAGGAGCAACGATAGAATATCATAAAGAGTTAATTCGCTCTGCATTCAGAATAACAAACAATCCTTTAGCTGAACAAGGTTGCAGTTGTGGAGCTAGTTTTGCCATCAAAGTGGACTGATTAATGAATAATATTATTTAGGATTTTTAAATATATGTCCAAATATGCGATTTGTAAAATATTACACAAACAACATGTTATGTTTAAAATTTTTTAATCAGTAAACAAGAAAAACATTTATATTTGTACATATTTAACGTTCGAATAGCGAACGTTAAAATTTTCTTTTATTTAGAATTCATAAATAACGCAACACCAAGTCAGAAAGCTCTTAGCTACTATTGCAGTTAGGAGCACATCGAAATTCGATATTATGGTCGTATTATTTACACAGAATGGAGTTCCTTGACGAGCACGATTACATCATGGAATGTGTTGAATCGTTGACAAAAAATGGTATCTAGGAGACATTTATTTTCCTCTTTTACCATTCTGAAAGACAAAAATGTTTAAATAAATAAAATATGTAAGCATTATTGTAAGTAGATAAATAATGAAAGTTGATTGTTCCTTTATGAAATAAAATATATATTATTGATACTTACTTTACTAGAAAGTTCAAATTTTAGTTGTTGAATCTCTTCTGTTTGATGAATGAGTTTTTCGTTCATGTTGGCAAGATGTTCACTCATAGTACTAAGTTGTAATTTATAGTTTCCTTCTTGTACCTCTTTATCCTCTTGTAAATTCCTCCATTTTGACAGAGCTTCTAATAATGCAGCTTCACATTTTTCTCTCTTTTCTTCACTTGTGTCTAGATGAACATTCATTACCTCAGTCTAAAACATTAAAAATTTTGATTGTAAATGTTTGTTATAAAATAATGAATTTAGAAAAACATAAGTGCTTACATTAGCAGCTATAGCTAAATTTCTAACATGACAAATATGCTTTTCAGTTATTAACCTATCAATTTCCCGCAAAAAGTATTCCGAAATTCTCGCTTCACGAGTTTCAATCTCCTCTGGTATAGGAAAAGGTGCACTCAGTCTACCAATCTGTAAATTGAAAAAAAGAAGAATGAAATGTTTATTATTTTGTGTACACTTTTTTCAAAAAATTTTCTACTATACTACATAAACTTTACAGTTAAAATAATTAAAAATTTATTTTTTAATGTTTTCAATAAAAAAAATGCTTTACCATATTATTCATTTCTACTGGTTCCATGCCATTTGATTCAAGCACCCTTTTTTCACTATTTTCTTTTTGACTCAATTCATCATACTTAATTTTTACAATATTATATTGAGCCTTCCAATGATTCAATTCTTTTTCTAAATCACATAATTTAGTGTATTCAAAATCATCATTATTATCATCTTGTGTAGTTAGCCAAGGTTTTCTTGGTGGTCCTATCTCAACAGTTGACTTAGAAGATCTACGAGATGCTGAAGGTGATGAAAATGGAGAATGATCTTGTTTATGATTTGTAAATCCTGATTTTAAATCCAAATCATATCCATCTCGTTTTCCCTCTCCACTAGACCATGAGACTGTTTCCTCTTGTTTGAGTTTTTCATTTAGTTTCCTTTGAGCATCATTACGCTCTCTTTCCAATCTTTCTATTGTTTCACGATATTTACTATCTAATTCTACTTTTGCTTTCTCTGAAAGCTCTAATTTATATTCCAGATGCTGCACTCTATCAAGTAGTCCCTCAATTTCACTATTCTTATCACTAATTTGGGATAGTAATTGAGCATTTTCCACTATTTTCTTTTGAAACTCTTCATCAAGAATATGATTGGGTGGTGGAGGTGGTAATTGAGTTTTATTCTCAGTTGTTTTACTTTTGCCTTTCTTTGTTTTGTTTTGAGCCTTGTCAAGATCCTGCAATGATTATTATGTTTATTTAATGTTGATTGATAAGATTTTACAATAAAATCAATCTTACCTCTTGTAATACAGTTACTCTCTTAGTTAATTGTTGATTACGAAAAGTAAGACTATCCAATTCCTGTTCTGCTCGTCTCAGTTCAACTTCCTTCTCCTTTAATTGTTCTCTCAGTTCTGTATTACGAGCCTGTTCATCGATCACAGCTTTTTTTAGGACATTTGCCTGAGCACGTATCTAAAAATTAACAACCTTGTTAAACATAATACAAACATTAAATATTTACATTTGAAGATAAACACAAAGGCTTGTTCTGATCTCATTTAATCAAACAATGATTCATACGAAAGAACATAGTAAAATACATCTGTCACATGTATCCCTGCTAAAGAGCTGATTAAATTTTATATAATAGATATTGCCAACAGCACTGAATTAAACCTTTGCTTGTACATCATTCCTCTAACTGGAACCCGGTTCAACTGTAACCAGTTGCATGTTACCTCTCGACAAGAAGCTAATCCTGTTATACACTTTCCAATATGATACTCAGTATCATAGGAAGGATACTTCCCATGTATAATAGAGGTCTCAAGGCTTAAACAAAAATAAATAGAGCAGCACGTAAAAGCGCGGGTCTTACTTTCGAGTATTCTGTGGCGAGCTTCTGGTACTTGATCTGCAGTTGCCCTCCGGAGTCGTCCATCTCGTGTACAGCCGAGAAGCTCTGCTGAGAGGCTTCCTCTCGGATGGGGGACTACAAGGTATGCAGAGTATCTTCGTGCACGACGCTTAAGAACGCGACGTCCGTGTATATATTATGTATAAATCAGCGGTGATCGGGCATCATTGCGATGACTTCCTGCTGCTGAGGGGCGCGCGTGCACACATATAATACACACTAATAGCTATCCCAAGAGTGAGAATTGGACAGTGAGGCGACGACGACGACGACTATGATGACAACAACGTCGAGTTCGCGCACACACAGCCCAGAGACAACGTGTCAATCAGCGCTCGGCTCGCTCTCCGCACCGAACAATGACGGAAGATGAGTATAGGTAGATGAGAGACGGAGCGAACGCGATTGTTGAATTAGGTATACACGCGCACTTTGCGCGCTGCCGAGCTGTTGCTGATGCGCTTCTGTCCCGCACCGCGCAGCAGGGCTCGCAGCCCGCAGGTAGAAACAGCTGAGAGTGTCGAGAGAAGAGAGGCCGCCGCCGCCACCGCGCGAGCGGACTACTTTTCGCGCATCGGCTGTGATGTAGTCCCACGACGACGTCGCCAGTCAGCCGGATCGGGACTAGCTGAGCACCGGATGATTGTGATGATATGATGATGATGATGATGCTCGCGGGCTGCTGTACTGCATCGCGCGCGCGAAACGCCCCCGATGGCTGGCTCGTTCGCTCCTTCGCTTCTCTCTCTTTCGTCTTTTTTCGCTCTGATGTATGTGTGTATATATTTTGAATACGCCGACCGTTCCGTTCTCTTTATAAGCTCTCTGTTGCGCGCGCGCAGATGTTCGTATATGTGTGTGCGCGCAAGAGTGTGGGCGTCCAATGGTCGGGTGCCGTCGCACTCTGCTAAGCCTCCGCTGTGCACTGTTGAATGTCAAGGCGCTTATAAGTACTTGCTAGGTATCTTATGCTCGCGCCGACGAAAGAATGTAGCCCGAAGTTGGCTGTTGTTTCTGGTGCAGGTTTAACCAGGTTTAACTCGGATGATTGGCGCCAGATTTAACGTTGGGGTTAAGTATGTTGAGCTTTAAAAATAAAAAGCTCATTTTTGGTGATATTTGAGGGAAAATATTTTTCTACTTCTGGAAAAATTATAATTTATCATGGTAAAAAGTTAATAAAGTAACGCTAACATGATGATAAGTCAAGAGGTGACAGTGGCGATCCAGTTATTTAAATAATCTAATTTTAACACTATTTATGTATTGATCATTTTATTGCCGAACGACCTAGAACACAAAATAACTTACTTTTTATCCTTTTCTGTCTATTACCATTGGAGGTAATTACCATTAGAAAATATAGTTGCCGTGAATCGGTAAATAGCTTAAACGACTTCATATATCTGTGTATGATAAGGAGAGCATCTGTCTTTACCTACTGCACAAGTTATTGATTGACTTGATCAATAAGTGAAAACACAACTTTTACATTTCATTCATATTACTTATTTTATTGTCATTCGTTTTATCAACATTTATTGGAAAATATCTGGGGGTGGGTGGGAGTTCTTTTTGATTTGCTAAATATAATTTCAGTTATTGATACAAACATATTTTTTTTGTTCAATTGTAGTTATTAAAATATAGTTGCCATTAATAAATGAGAAAAAGAGTAAAACATAGAATAAGTTGTATAAATTCATGTTTTATTACTAGAAGTACTTTGAATCACATGTTTGTATAATTAAAAAAAAAGAAACAAATTCTCTAAAATACATCTATAAAATCTTTTTGCATGCTACAAATGAATTTCTGGCATAATCAATTATTTCATGCTATTCGCAAACACCACTAATAAATTATTAAAAACAAGGTCGTTTTATTTAAAGGCGATAATACTTCATCTTCCTCGCACATATATGTGTATATTCATTTCATTTGATATTCGTAAAACATATAAAGCAATACGTCAAAAATTATTTTCAAATAAATCACGCGTGATAAATCTCAATCCTACAGCCGCATTACATTGATTAAATGACTGATGCGCCGGTGTAGTTTTTGCGACTTCATTCCGAAAGCTTTTATACACAGCTCTGCGACGTCGATTCCATAATTTATTATCACTCGCTCTCGCATCACAATATATATTTCGCGAAATGATATATGTATATAATATAAATTATACCGATTTATCTTTAATGATCATCGCGTCATTATTTTAGATTATCCGGGCGAAAACTCTCACGCGTGCATCGATTATTGACAGTAAAAGTCGAGTGGCGTGCGCGCGCGCCCGGACGACACATTGAAATTTCTGCAAATGTGTCGTGCTCCATCAATTTACAATGTATCCGAAAGAAGAAAGCCCCACCCGTGAGCACACATGCCTGGCTGTTTATTGGAATTTCTATCAAGCGCTTGAATGACAATCGTTCTACGGTTATTCTGAATTGACACACACGCTGCGCGCGCGCCTCTCTCGCTCTCGCATTGATTATGTATAATCTCGCGACGGCGCGTTCATTAACTTTGATGAGTACAATTTATTTATTCAAAAGCCTATTGGGCTATTCGTCGTGCATGTATTATACGCTGGTATATGATCTTTGATAGTTATACCGTGGCGGCGGGTTTTGATTACGAAAAATTAGACTTTGAATTATCGTCGTATTCATTATAGCTATTGTGCATAACAGATTTACAGACAATTTAATTTTTGATCGTTGAAAAGCCTTATAAATTTATTCATAAAAATCAGGAGAATAGTAGAGTATAGAGTTCTGTAAGTGTCTTATTCCCGGTCCCGTATAATTTTACGCGAAGGTACCATTCTCGCCCCCGCTAAATGATAATTACAATGTTCACGTGAGCATATAAACAATAGGATCCGCGTAATTTCCTCGGGCTCGTTGTAACGACCTCGTTAAGAACCGGCGCTTTTATTATTTCGCTCCACATTCGAAAATTTGCATGTTACGTGTGTTATAGGTATATATATATATATACACGCGGTCTCACGCTCGTGACGACGCGCGAGGGAGAAAAGGCGAGAATTTTCGGTGCCAGATATCGCGAGAGCGAACCGCAAGCACAGCGACAAGAAATGCAGAAAAGACGATATTTGTATGTAGGTATATACGGGTGATGTTGTAGTAAGTGTATTTCAGGTGCTGAATTAGGAAACATGCACGCGACTGTGCTTTATTTCTATTTTATTTACATCTTCCGTTGCAGAGTAGTAAAATAATTTGCTACATCTTAAAAAATTCTGATTGAACAGGTAAATGAAGATTGTAATCATGTAAGGAATGGAAGATAATGAGTAGGTAATGAAATAATAATAGAATTTAGTTTTTTTTTTAATGATAATGTATTAATAAAATTATTGTAAGTTATTTTTATTTTATTTTATTTTATTTTTATTTTAGATATATCCATGGGTATAAACCCTGAAGTACATAATTAAAAGAACAACATTTTTACAGTCGTTTAATAGAATTGTAATAATAGCGGCTTAATAACATTGTCAAAACTCCATATAGATGTAATATCTGTAATTCTAATTTCTATGCAACTTAAAAGTGGGACGTTTAAAAGTAGAACTAAGAACACAAATATCCTCTTTTAGTTCTCTAAAGTGCCTAACTGAATAGGGTTGCACTCTTAATGTAAATGAATCTGCTAAGACTGGGTGCTTAACAGTAGAAGCTAAAAATTTATACAAAAACAGCCTCATTGAAACAATGAGTAGATTTGATTGAAAATAAACCAGCTTGTTTCGATATCGAACTATAATATTATGGTCACATCTACTCATTGGCACAAAGAATTTATAAGATAAATGTCGCAAGAACTTATGCTGAACCGATTCTAGTAGATTTCTAAGATATATTTGTACTTACATCTGTTATATTATACGTATCCTATTTTAGTTGAGTAATAAGAGCAGTTCTAACAGAATGAAGAAACATTATAATAGTTATAAGTATGTAATACGAAAGACATTTACGCTTTTCATATAAACCCCGCAAATGTTTCCCGTGCGCCCAGGATGATGGAGTGCGAGCTCGACTGTTTTCATTTTGCCAAAGAGCAAAAACCATTCTCGGAAGCCGAAAAGGCCGTTTCTCTCCAACGCGACTCGTTCTCTGAAATATAAATGGAAAAGCGGGCGCGCGGGCACGAAGACACGACATTTTATGGCTGAGGTTTCATCCGAGCTTGCGTCTTTTCATCGGCAGCTGGACCAAAGTGAATTAAATTGCAGGTATATATATATTATATACACAGCACATATCTCTACGCTGAAAATGACTCCTTTGTCGGTTGCGATTCTTTGTATACGTTGATCCTTATAATAATGTGCGAGTGCATATTCAAATGATTCTGAGTTGTCAAATTTTTCTTTTTCCGCTACTTGTTTGTTACACCTTGCATGCATTTTGTGAACGAAAAATAAGGGCGGAAGATGCAATTTACAAGAATATAACTTTAATAACATTTTTTAGAATAAAAAGTTACTTTGATTAAAACCACCATTTGCAAGAAAATTAAAGGGTTTTTCTAAAATTGATGTCACTTAGAAAGTTGAACGTTGTTTAAATCGATTTAATTCTGAACTGATGAAAAGCTATATGAATTTTTGATTACTTGCATCCATTTATTATGCTTCCAGTAATGTCTCCATAATTTCATTAGTGATGTTTTGTAAATGTGATGTTTTGTAAATAGTTCACAGTTTGACTGAAAATAAGTAAACGGAAATTAAGATATAACAATATAACATCTTTACTAAAATTACCTTTTAAATCCATGGATATATGATTATCCCGCATAAACCATCCTGCCAAACTGTAATATCTATATCCAAAAATCGCGGAACCCCGATACGCAACGCAGCATATACAACATACATAGATCACGATTATTTACGTCCGCCAAACTTTTGCATTAAAACTCCTCCGCCAGCGCGACACCGATGCGCCTATTACTCCTGCCACTGCCACAAAACAAAAGCGCGCCTTGGATTATTTAATTTATAGTTTTGCTTACCCGTACACACATGCCTATATATACACCCGATATCGCGGTGCGGCAAAAAGTTCGCAGCGGATCAAAACCGACGAGTGCGCGAACATCCAAACCCCCACGCAGCCCATGAGAATGAGAAACAGCGGGCGGTACGGGTATACACCAGGTTGATTAAAGTCGACGTTTTCCATTACGCTGCCTTTTTTTTCTCCTCTCGCTATATAGGTACATCACGACGACGGCCCCGTGGGGAATGGCGCCTCGCCTCGCGGAATTTCTCGCGCGAATCGCTCGCGTGTGTACACACACATCTCTATATTACTACTGGCTGCGCGCGCGAATCCACGCGTCCCATCGTCCCTCTTTCCATCTCCGCGCGCTAAATGGATAATAAATCG
>JAPYZO010000780.1:0-25702 GCA_030522905.1 Torymus flavipes | reverse complement strand
GGCGCGAGGAAACCGGAGTCGGTCAAAACGGTCAAGCA
Organism: Torymus flavipes; assembly: GCA_030522905.1. Taxonomy (NCBI): domain Eukaryota; kingdom Metazoa; phylum Arthropoda; class Insecta; order Hymenoptera; family Torymidae; genus Torymus; species Torymus flavipes. The sequence goes on along the minus strand of JAPYZO010000780.1, from coordinate 25,664 downwards.
GCCGAAAACTGCGAAATCGGCACCGGCGGAAGAACGAAGTTCCACGTGCAGCCGATCCCCATTTATAATTAAGCTGGAGAGGGGGAGACCCTGCATCGAGGATATAAAAAGTGACGCTGGCCGCGTCGTGGAGAGATAGACGATTAGATAGTCACGGGGAACCTATGACCGAGGTTTAGACTATACGACGACTCCAGGACGAGATAGGACGACAACGGAGTCTTCAGCCATCGACCCATGAGGAAGCCACGATCACGCCGACTCATCCGCGCCGCGCACAAACACTCACATACGACTAGGATACTTCTCTCTCGCGCCATTTGAGTATTGAAGATACCACAGTTTGATTATACTTCCTGGCTTTCCGACTTTTTATTTCACGTAAAATCAACCTCTCCGGGTGCGCAACCCAGAGTGGCCGGGAACTAAAGATACCCTCTCACACGTAACAATTTGGCGCCCAACTTAGGGACCGGTAGCTATAGACTGCACCGGAACCCACGAGAGATTAAGAAGAGTCTCATGGATAATTAATTTCGCTGTGCTTTGTGGCAGAGTTCCACGAGGTCCGAGCAGCGCATATGGAGCCGATAAAGAAGGTTTCATCGACGAGGACGTTGATTTTCTGGGCCCTGGAAGTGTTACGTGTGGATACACGTACAAATATATGGAAGAATGGAATAAGCAAGGCGTCTGGATTACAATATGATGCCGAATAGCAGAAATCCGGTCGGTGGCGGCCGTGGCTAGGATGGTAGCGTTTCTGACTCGCGAGTCGGCGGCTCTGGTTGAAGCCCAGGGTCCGTCACTTTTTATTATTAAAAGTTGCGATAGCTCACTCGTAACAGTAATATATTATCGAAATTTGTACATGTATTATAAAATTACGAAAGTTAATCTTATAGAAAGAATTTTATCATTTGCTTCAGCTTTTCAATTCATGGATATTCAAAAATATGTCCACGACTCGCTAAACATTATTTTAACTCTTTCAATTATGAATACAGTACCTAATTCTTATCTTCCTGTCAAACACTACAGTCAATGACTAATGACCAAAAATTATTATACGTTTTCAGAAAAACCGCACAATCCTATGATCAACGCTGGTGCTATTCTAGTGTGCTCTTTGTTGAAGACTTTAATAAAGCCCGAGATGACACTTGCCGAAAAGTTCGATTTTACGATGAATTATTTCAAGAGGCTATCCGGAGGCGAAAATTTAGGATTCAACAATGCTGTCTTCTTGTCCGAACGTGAAGCTGCTGATAGAAATTACGCTTTAGGCTTTTACATGAGGGAGCACGGATGCTATCCCGAGAAAACGAATCTTCGCGAGTGCATGGACTTTTATTTCCAGGTAATATTTATAAAATTTTTTAGTAAAAAAAAGTGTCTATTGAAATTACTGATTACATAGTTATATATAGTAACGATAATACTTCTAATAAGAACGTACTTCCAATTTTTCAGTGCTGTTCAATGGAAGCTAATTGCGAATCGATGGCTGTGATGGCGGCGACATTGGCGAACGGCGGCATTTGCCCTATAACGGAGGAAAAAGTGCTGAAACCCGAAAGCGTTCGAGATGTTCTGAGCTTGATGCACAGCTGCGGAATGTACGACTACAGTGGACAATTCGCTTTTAAGGTAAACGAACGTTAATTGACAAGTTGACTGACGCACTCTAGATAAAGTTGTCGTATATACGCGTGAAGAAAATTAAATGGTATCTGGTAAATAGTGAGATTAAAGTAATTCGATTAAGAATGAATGTCTTTGATGTTTATTTGAATTATTTTTCTCTGTGACAACTTTATCGATATTACAAAAAGTTTATCTGTAGTGTGAAGCTAGCATTATTTGAATTTACTTTTATAACGTCAAGCACTTGAAAATACGTGAATCTTAAAATTTTTATAACGTACAAATTTTGTTTACATCATGTATATTCAAACAAATAATTCATAAATAGAATCAAATAAACACATGCTATTGCTTTATTAAATTGTGATCATTTTTATTAATGAAGGAATATACTTACAATAAATTCCATGAACACTTCAATAAAACAATATACTTACACCCACATCGCATACAATATTTCTGATTGATTTTTGTAAAGTTTCATGCAACTTTTGTGGCCTTGCAGAGATATTAAAAAAAATGTTTCAAATATATTTTTATACCCACATTTTTTACCATGTGCGTAAAATACTACTTTTACGCATGCTTATACGTTTGCAAGCGTGCGCTAAAGTACTATTTGAGTGTCCAATCTGACATGTAAAAAAAAGCAAACAAAATTTAACGCACATCCTCGAAAATCCAGGTCGGTATCCCAGCGAAGTCCGGCGTATCCGGCAGCCTCCTCGTCGTCATTCCCAACGTTATGGGCATCTGCACGTGGTCACCGCCCCTGGATCCTCTCGGCAACTCGTGTCGCGGTGTACAGTTCTGCGAGGAGCTCGTGAGCGAGTTCAACTTCCACAGATATGACAATCTAAAGCACGCAACGAACAAGAAGGATCCACGCAGGCACAAGTACGAGACGAAGGGCCTGTCCATTGTCAATCTGCTGTTTAGCGCAGCTAGCGGCGATGTCACTGCTATGCGAAGGTGCGTGGTCATTTTTTTATTTTTGTATTTTAGAATAGAATTGTAGAATAAGAAAGATCCTAAGTAAAACATATTACAACATATTTGATGGTTAAATCTAGTTTCTAGTAGTTAAAAGGTTTTTAATATTTAATATTTTTTTCCTTGGCTTAGTAAGGAAAGTAGTAGTATAAGAATAAAAATACCCGATGAAAAATTATTTTGAAATTTGAAGAAAATTACAACAAATTTAACTTTAAATTCTTGAAACTATTGGAAAAAAAAGATCTGTACAAACAAAGACTATCATTTTTCAATCTGCAAAACAACAGCGTAAGCAAGCATGCAAAGCAAAAGACAATGATATATACTAACGTTATTCACACGCCCATGTTGTACTAACGCACGCATACGTAAACACACCACATACACACAACCATTCGACAAACGACTAAATCTTCCCCGGTCAGTAACAGTATGCGAGATTACTTGGAGTGGTGAGTCGCACGACACGTTAGCATTTTACACCAAGTGTGTAGCTTTCGCATTAACTTTGTATAAGCGCGCGTACGTTTTTTCCTGAAACGACTCAGGAAGAGACAAGAGAAAAAAGCTACTATATAGCGAAAACATGCGCACGAATCGTATCATTGTTCTCTTTTCTGCGTCCTGCTTTGTTATACGCTCCTTTCGATGCTTGCGTGAGATCAGATGTTTTGAAAGACTGATTGGTGAACTTTCAGGAACAATTAAAGGCAATTAAAATTTTTAATTTCTTTCCAAGTATTCATTAGTTCTATGATAAATAGCTATTTATGATTCATAATTATTTCGCGAATAATCCATATTTGAATTTTTCGTCGAAAAGATATGCTTTATACTATAATACTGGTTTGGTATATTATTCACAGGTGAATGCATTTTTTTGAACTAAGCATATTAAGCAAGTATATAAATGCGATGCTCTGCGCTGACGCATACGCAGTCAAAGTTTCGCATTGCAGGCCATCCCGCAAGCTTAATTCTCTGTTGTTAAAGCCACCTTCAAACTCCCATCGGTCACGCAACGCCACAATACACCGCGCAATAAACCCTCCCTCTCCCTCTTTATCAAAAGCAAAATAAATAAAAAGAAAGCTTGATAATAAAGAGACACATGCAGCCTGCAATAGACAAAACAAAAATCTGCATTGCAGGCACCGACTCAGCGGCATGGACATGACCCTTTCGGATTACGACGGGCGTACGGCCCTCCATCTGGCCGCAAGCGAAGGTCATCTGGATTGCGTCGAGTTTCTCATCGAGCAATGCGGGGTTCCCCACGATCCCAAGGACAGGTGAGTGAGAGTGAGAGAGACAGAGAGAGAGAGAGACAGAACACGCAGGCCCGCCCGGATTTCGTTAGGAAAAAGCTTCTCCTCTTGTGTAAGAGAGACGAGGCCCACGCACCGCCTACGTGAGAGTGCGGATATGAATGGGCCGCCGTGGGTGCACATCGCGATTTATCCGGCGATGTCGCGCTGAGATTGTGGAAGGGTGATCGGTATCGCGGGAAGAAGCGAGTTGCTCGATCAATTGAATTGATAAGGGGGTTGAGATTTTATCGGAAAAATGTGCATGGTTATGCTATTTTTGAGATTTATTAGGGCAGGTGTAAGATTTGTTGGTTAACGATCGATTTTTTGAATTTGAAACTCGTCAAAACTGTTTGCCACTATCCTGCGATGGTAACAGTTCGTTTTTCTCCCATTTGTAAAAGGATTTTTCGAATATTTTCTAGCCATTTTATGTCGATTTCGGTCAATTCTTCACCAAGGAACTTGATTATTACTTTATAAATATCGAGCGAATGCTATACCTATAAATGTAAAATAGTCAAAATAGTAAATTAGAAAAAAATGAGATTAGAAAGAAAATCAGGCTTAAAAAATAAAGTCGCGAGTTATAAAGGGATTACAAGATTTCGAGAATCAGAATTTCAAGACACTTAAGTGGTACCAATAATAAAATTTGTTTTAATAAATATTTTACAATAAATTCAAAAATTTCAGATGGGCCAATCGGCCGATCGACGAGGCAGAAACATTCGGACACACGCAGGTCGTGGAGTACCTGAAGAACTACGAGATGGTGTTCAGAGCGGAGCAGTCGGAGAAGGCCAATAAGGCCAACGAGTCCGAGGGCAAGGATCCACCCCCGTCGTCCGGTACGGCCGCAAAGGATCCTGCGACAGCGGAAAAATGTTCAACGGACTCGATAATCGACCCGACCTCATCGTCGCCCAGTAATTCGACGTCACCGTTGCCCTAAATGCCACGCGTACGCGCGACGACGGCTTTTATGAAACACTTCGTTCTTTCTTTATTTTCAGATTCTCAAGAGGAGACAAAGAAAAAGGGCCACTAATGATGGAAGGATCGACCGAGATATACAGTTTCCATTTTGCTACGTTTTTTTGTTACGGAAAAATGTAGGCGAACTGAGGTCCCTTTTTTTCTAGATGATTTACGGTGGGATTGCGTTTTGATAGGTAGATTTTACATCTCCGAAAGACTGGGTCTTGTTAATGAATTTAGGTATCTACGATAGAAGCTGTGATTTTTTCCATTTTGTAGTGCGTATATAATTTTCGTCGTTTTGCGTTGATTTTTTTTATTTCTGTGAAAGAATATGAGTCGAAGTTTGGATTATAGAGGAAGGGGGAGATAACGTCAATTGATCTGCTATGGCTTGATGTAGGTGTGCAGGGCCACAGTCGAGGCGAATATTGTGTTTTATGATTTTGAAATGCACAGACTATCTCGGAAGAGTTGATAAATAACGTTGCGTTCTATGTACATATACAAAGCAATATTGAGTTTACGATATCTTATTTCGAATAGTTTGAACTTTTAATGGGTCATTTGCGAGGGATCCGATCTGTGCATTTCATAATTTTAAGCTACGTTATGTTTTACAGCAGAGCCATTTAGAAGCCGAAGCAAACACTGTTAAATTGCTATTAAAATGTAATTTTCGAGCCTAATCTTCGAAGCTTTGCGTCTGCGTTCTTGCCAAAAATCTTAATTTAGGATTTAGACCGTCCTTAAGCTCGTAGGGAAGATATATATAGCCATACGGCGATGTTATGCTAGGGACGAGCTGTGAAATCGTATAAACGTATATGATGCAATATTTTTATTGCACTTGAATGACAATAATTCATCGAAGACTATATACTGATCCTCTTACAGCCGAAAAAAAATGTTGTTAAACTTATGAATTAACGCGTTTTGAAACATGGGTTTTCCTTAAAAATTAAAATTCAGTCACGTTATCAAGAATCTCTGATGGATTCTTGATACATAATTAGAATGAATAATTGTGTAATAAAATGTCTTGTGTGTTAATGTTATGTGATTTGAGTAGTTTCCGGGTTCTTCAAACAAATATCATTTTTCTGACATGAAAGTATTAAATTTATATTTATAACATTTTGTTATTTAAAAAATAATTGAATGGACAATGTTTACCGTTGGAAACAAATAAATATAAAAATTAAGAAACATTCTGAATGTCTATTAAAAATAATGTTGAGTCAATATTCATTTCTTCTCATCATGAACTATGACACCTGAGTACAAATCTTTTCGGTCTAAATCAATGAATGTTGATGTTTGCAAGAAAGTTAATAAAAACAAACCTCATGCTTATAAAATAAAGAAAATGATTATTACGTTTAATTTCATCTCACTTATTCGAATAGAAACTTATTTCGATGTATAAGATTCGAGCTATTGATCGAATCAGCTATTGTTCCTTTATGCCGATATACAAACCGTTGCGCAATCATTGATTGATTGCAAATGCGAAATGATGTCTCATTGTAAAGTTAGCACAAGTTTTCAGGCATATCTCAAATGATGATATTCTTTTACCGAAATTTTATGCTAATTAGTCCAGAGACAAGATCGAGAGTAGAAACATAAGAATAATAATAGATACATTGACATACAAATTTAACTTGAGCTAATTTTGTCGGCGCACCTCACATAGCATTGCCTTCGTCACGTATGAAGATAGTCAATTTAATAAAAAAAAAAGAAGATATTACGTAAATATTATGAAGTTTCAATAGTTATAGGACGCGTTAATGAATTTTAAATGGCACTGTGTAGTATTGTTGTAATAAAATTCTGCGGGTAATTTGTCAGATGTTAGTAACGTAAGTGTGCATATATTAGATTTCTTTTAATTAAATAAATCAAAACTAAGATTAGTGAGTGTATCAATGTAACTCATTTTTACATATGATTTTGAAAATTTTTATATTCGTTTCTATTAAATCAATTTAGAAACTACATCATCCCGATATCTGGCTATAGTGCGCACTTCTTATAAATAAATTTATATAATTGTCATAATTCGTCTGTTCCCTGTATACAAACAATTCGCAGATATCGTTTCAATAAAATTACTGTACTTATATTATCATTTTAAGAGTACGTGAAAGGACAATAAGGAAGTTTTCAGAGAAAACTTTAGACTACGTCAGATGGAGCGTATAATTTTTGTATAATCAATAGTTGTTGACAGTATAAAACAGAGCTTTTGCAATGTACAATTTTCCTCGCTATGACATTCCTTTTGCTTGCAAGCTTAGACACCGAATAATTTCATGCGTAAGCTGGGCTTATTGCAAATATGTATCTGCTTATTTTTCATACCACCAATACCAGTTACATATATATAGCAAATAAAAATTATAGATATATTATTGCGTTTACAATAAACATATGAAAACATGTTTTTCTAAAATTGAATTGACAATTTACAATTTATACATCCTACCTAATCTTAAATTAGTTGAAACTGTTTACGGATATTAAGTAAATTAAGTGTATTAATGGAATCAAATCAAATGCAATTCATTTCAAAGACAAATATACTACGTTCATCGAAATATTGAATTTTAAAAGAAATTCATATGAGGAATGCGTGTTGTTCGAATGTACTTTTATCTTAACGCGTCCATGTGTGTTACTCTATCTATGTAAATACAGTTAATAAATGTTTAAAAAACTGCAATCTTTATTTTTTACTTACTATTTGTGTTTTCTTTAATTTACGCAGATTAGATTTTTGAGAAAAAAAATTTTAGTTTAATAGAATAGATAAGCATTATTTTGTATTACATAATTTTTAAGATGATCAAGTATATTGAACGTATTGAAATTTACGTACGCCCATTTCAATGTATATGTACACGGGTCGCTCCTTTAGGCTTCTTCTATACTTGCCTTCGGAGCGCTCCCACGCTCCTTGATAACAAATTAACATTTACACGAACCAAATTATTTATTATATTTTACTTGATTACAATCGTAATCGCTTAAAATAATAATGTGAACAATCAAAATTTGCATATGGTAAACACTTTTTTACACATTAGAGAAGAATTTTAAACATTATTTTGAAGAGTTTGTAAATACAATCCAGGAAACCGAAGCGCTCAAAGAAAACAGAAGAAGGAACTTTACGGTGTTTGTGAACAAGCCGGAAACTCCTCTATACGAGAAACGAAATTCGGCTTTTAAAAGTAGAAAATAAAAAATGTTAATGACTTTGATGTGAAAGTTGACTTGAAAGCCAAGGTTTTATTTTCGGCTAGGTTAATACCCTTTTCTCTTTTTTCAAGTTTATTTAACAGGATTAGTCATAGTCAACATATTCTGATTATAGAGTGAAGAAGCTTAATATTATATTAATGCAAATAGATTGCAATATTATAACTTATAAAACGATATTTTTAGAAATTTGTACCAAAATATTTAAAATAAAAAAATCATGGCAAAAAGGAAGGCGAAAAATAAGAGTTTGATTGTTTATTAACTAATGTATTAAAGTGTAAATTTCATTCTAAAAACTCTAAAAGCCTATCAAGCTCTTGAAATACTTTTTTTTAAAGCAAATAATAATATCCGTGTTACAGTAGCCGAAAATAAAGAAATACAGTATAATAACTACAAAAATCCAACGCGAATAGATTTAAAACGCTTACGCTTCCAACTATTTTTTATGGAATTTTTTATGAAAACCAATTTGTTGACAAAAATTTACTTCCTTATTCTAATGATTTGTGTTGCAAGTGAAACATCTTTTTTTTTTGAGAAAATGTCACGTCGCGAATCGCCAGAAATAATAAAAATAGTTTCAAATTTCACTCATAGTCAGTCTATTTATAAGAAAACGAGTCATGGAAAAACAGCTCATGGTAGAATCCTGCGATTCTTCGCAGAATTATATATTGCACGTCTGTCGATCTGCCCGCAAACGAAGGCCATCCGAGTAATGTGGAATATTCTTTTTGCGGAGATCCCCAAGATTAAAGCGCGCTAACGACATTTGCAAGTACAGGATAGCTGCGAGACTTTTCAGTTTGATGACAGTTCTTTACATACATCAATGTAAATAATAAAACTTCTTGTACAGTTTTCCTTAACTTTCAGGCATTTCAGTTTTAAAGAATAAAACGTTTTGGCATGATATTCCCAAGTTGTCAAAATCACGTTACAATTTTTTAATGGTATACCAAAAACACTATGAAGCAAGTGATCGTTAAAAATTATTCCACTCCTTTATGTTAATCAGACAAATATATCGGCATTCGGTTTATCCCAGCACCGATGCCTGAAAATAGTCCCGGAATAATCGCCATTGCATTTCTATTTCCTCTCATTGTAACGCCTGAGAATTGAATACATTTGCCGCCCATCTGATTGAAAATCTCGAGACTTGGTCGCAAATCGACCTTGACATAAATCGTCTGCGAATTCTATTTCTTGTTAGTCACTTCTGCCCAGAGGCAGACTCGCCTTATACTCTAATTTTAGACCGTTCACCTGCGCATCCCTATTGCTTAAATAAAACGTTTGTAATAATTAAAAGTTTCCACAAAGAGTCTTGTAATACAAGACAATTAAGTTTTATCAATTTGTTAATGAATTTTAATATTTTCCATGCATGCACATCAGAAAAAACCGCTGCTAACTACTTTAGCAGAATGATTTCTCAAAGAGAATTGATAAATTACATCAAATAATTTTTTTAAATATATATTTTAATAATAATAATAATCATAATAATATAAAATTTCATTTTTCTGTATATCTTATTTTCCATAAATACATTATTCAAAATGATCTAGAAAATTATATTTAAAATAGTCATGTAATAATTATTAAGTTCCGAATTAAAAAGTTTAAGGTATTATCACATGCTATTTATTGAATTTATAAATTAATTGCATTTAAAATCTAGATGAATTATAATTAGAAATAATTAATTTTATACAGTATAAATTTTCTTATATTATAAATATATATATTATTTTTTTATAAAATATAATTATAAAAATTATAAAAGTATATTTAAAAATTATAATTGACAAATTTTTTCATACATTTTTTTCGCCTGAATATATGTTAAATATATGAGATTTTAATTTAAAATTCTTTTTCAAATCGTCATTTATCGAGTTTTATGAAGAAACATTAAATTTATATATCATTTTGACTAATATAAATAATTACTTGTCACAAATTTTTTAAAAAGTAGCTATTTTTTCAAATCCGCGATTTTAAGTCAAACATAACTCGTGAGTAGATTTGAAAAACATAATTTAGAAGGAAATCAAATGTACTATAAAAATATCAGTCTCCATTTGGCATATCTTCAAAAAGATAAAAAAAAAAATTAATTTTAAAAAAGAAAATTTTTGCAAAATTGTTATTTTTGTTTAAATAAAACCTCAATGTTATTCAATCGATTCCAAAATTTAATCAGTTCTAAGTTAAGACATACCTAAGGTGCATGCGAAACTTCAGCTAATTCTGTCTATTCGTTCAAGAGTTATGACGAGGACAAAATTTGGTTTCATACATACACACATACATACATACATTCATACATATATTTTTTTAAAACCTATTATTCTGACTCAGGAACCTCAAAAACATCGAAATTCATTAAAATCTTTGATTCGAAAATTTTCACCGCTACAAAGCAAAAGCAAAAATTTTCCGTGTAACTTACCTTACTTTTTAATACTGGAGGATCCCTTGTATTATATTATAGTATACACTACCACGCCAAGTGCGGATTTAGGTATATTGCGACCCTATATTTTGGTTAACGGCGTTTGTGAATTCGAGTAAATTTCAGCTTAACGCAGACAAAGTACGCTTATAACGCAGAAGCCAATTTATACTGCCTATAATATATCCACGCAGTTTGCGCCCAAAAGTAATTACCGATTCTCGGAACGATAAGTATACTTGCCCACGCGCACGTAAGCCCGTCTATCGGACTTTCTTTTCTCGAACTTGAAAATCCCAGTGTCTCACTGAGAACGTAGAACGTTCTCTATAGTTTCAGGGAAATGAATTGGTTAATCGTTGTTACGTGTTGATGGACGTACGTATGATTATGCCATGATGAGTTAATAGATTTTTTTTATTATTTTGAAAACATCGGATAAGTGACTAATAGTCAATAATATCAACGAGAGAAGCGGATGATAAATATTGCGCATATTCAAAAAGACTGCATGTATTCCGATACTATATGTAGCTTTCATTAAAATTGATACGTATATACAGTTAAATTTTTCTTTCAAGTGGCATTTTACGTCTAATAAAACATTGAATTATCGTTTTAAAATACATTTTTTTAAAAATATCATTCGTTGATAGTACTCATAAAACCATGATTCTTTGTTAGATAAGTGCTTTTAACCTTCAAAATCATCTTGATTGTTTTTTTATCCGTTTTGTTGCATTTCGGAACCAGGATTTCAGTTTTTATAGCCATTCATTTTTTGTAATAACATTGTCTCAAGGCTACAATTTCTTTTTTTTTAATTTTTTCATACAACTCATTTTTGAAACATCTTACTTAAAGTTTCATTATCTTACAAAATAAAAATATTCAAACAATCATAACAAGTTTTACCAATCAGAAGCTTCATAATTTACAATACTTCGCGATTAACATGTATGAGTACTTGTTTTGTCCAATTTGTCTAAAATCATAGTATCACTCTAGAGATCTCGTTACAAATTTCAGGCATGAGCTTCATTCCGGCTCTAATTGTATTATTTCCATCGCTAAATCATTCTTAATTAGACAACTCATTCATTGGGAAAACTCCCATCCTACGCGAATCGTCAAACCAAAGCGAACCGAAGCATAACAAAACAAAATACATACAGCACATCGCGCAATCCCGCTCGTTAGACGTATACGCGATGCGACGAGCCGATAATAGTGCTTAGGCCAAATCGCGCGTCGTTACGTCATCAGCGCGCTCGTAAAACGAGAAGATGCCACAGGTGTACGATACTATACACGCGCGTCAACATACGTCCGTCTAACTATATGAGTCAGAAAAAAATTTTACCTGCGCGAGGTGAAGGTGTATATAGGCTTCGACCGCGTGCAACACGGATTGCGCCGCGCGTTTCCGCGTATCCGAAACACTTTGCGCACGCGCGACTGCGTAAATGTTTGTTTCGCAAGTGGTTGAGCCGCTTATTCATGTGTTCGTGTGTATAGGTTCTCTCAGTTTCGGCGACGACCGGTGAATGGGAATTCGGGTTCGAGTGACGTGGTCTCGGTCAGCTCTATTTCGATGTGGAATGCAAATGGCAGTTTTGTTTCAATGAGTTGCTCATGATCATGTTTTTTTATTCAAAAGGAAAATAAAAGTTTAAAGGTTTCGGTTGAAAACAGAGATCGAAAGAAACAATGGGATTCTAATATATACCTATCGGTACTGTCCATTGTTGGATGAAATTCCTTTGCTCGTACGTTTATACTGTAAAACCTGAAAATTTGCTTACACTGTCTTTGCTCACAAAGGCTTGCTCCTTTTGTTTTTTGTCTATCCCGGTCTTTGCAAGGTCAAGAGTGCTTGGCAATCGATCAATTTGAATTTTCATTTTTTTCTCTGCAAGTTTTGAATATAATGGAAAATTAACATTAGCATTTGAATGGATTTTCAGAAGCTGTGCATCATTTCTTTAATATAAACCCTACGCTCGAAAACATTGTAAATTTGTCAGTTTCAAATTTGCAATTCCTGCAATGGTTTACAAAGTGTCGTAATTTTACTTCTTAATCAAAATAGATTTATTTAAAAAACTATTAGTACTTCTATTACGAACTTTATAGCCTATTATCTACAGGAGTGTTACGACTCAAATTAAAGATGCTATTAAATTACACAGTTTATAGTTAATATATTAAAATTTCAAGGCAAACGTGCAAATGAATTTTCTTAAATCTGCATAGAGAAATTCCAACCTCAGGAAGTAAATTGAATCGATTCGATTAATCCTTTCGCGGTTTCAGAAGTTTCTCAAAGTATTAAATCATATAGCGGAAGTGATACTATAAATGTTTTATCGATTATATTAAAAAAGTTTTCTTTACAAAAAAAAGGCATTCCATCATAGCGCTCTAATTGGTCGCAATTATCTCTTTCTTAAAAATAACATTACACTATAACGCTACACTTTAGTATAAATAAGGAAATTAAATATCTTATTATATAATATACGCATCGGAGCATCAACAAGACGCACAACAATCATTGGCATCACCTTCGCAATGAAAAGTCCCCACTCCGCGTTCATTCGATCATTAATAAAATCAGCTTACATACGCACGCATCGTGCGGATATTTTTAGTAAAAATCCCGTGAATTCCGCGACACGATAATAATCATAGCGAACGAAACAAAACACTAATCAATTAACTAATAAACCCCGGCGAAAATATGATCGTTAGATCATCCTCGAGGCGTGAAAACATTGAAAGAGTCTTGCGTCCGTGAGCAGCGATGGATATGATAAATGATGTACTTAAAGACGCGAATAAAGGCCGCGCGGATCACCTCAGGCTGTGGTCGCGAACTCGGTTCATGTTCACGAGCGCACACGTGTGTGTGAGAGAGAGAGCCAAGGGTTTTTCCAGCGGAGACAGCGAGCCAAAGCACGGGGATTCCCCTGCCTTTGTGCTGCACATTAGGATTCAGCAGATTATACGCGGTTTTATCGATTTTGTAAAAATGACCGGAGGAATTTGCTACTGAATTCACGATTAGAAAAGTCTTGTTTTCGATCGCCGTGCCGATTGACGAAGACCGTGGGATTGCTGCGAATGGAGTTTCCGAGTTGGCTCATAATTTTCAGGATTGAGATTAGCTTGAATCCGATTTTTAGTGATTGATTTATGCGTAGTTTGTAGTTTTTCAAACGATAAGACTTGTGTTGTTATACGTGGATATAGAAGATTTTATTTGAAAAGTAATATCGAAGTAAATAGTTGGCAGTAAGCGTGTTTACAGTTGTTTTATTAAAATAAGGAAAATATTGAAGGATGTTGGAATTTAAGCCTATGCGTAGCTAAACCTGTACTATTCAACGTGGATAGATGGGTGGCGTTATGGAAATATTTCCGTTATCGAGACCCACTAAAATAAAATGAAGCCGACGGATAATACGGATTTTTCCCAATATGTATAATGATTAGTTCCAACTGGGCAGGCTAGTTTCAAGATACTACTTTGGCAAATCAGAATTTTTTATAGAATTTATTATGAACCTTTAATGCCAAGGGACGTTGGCTTGCGAAGAAAGATCTAGACGAAATTGTTAAGAAATAATGAAAGGTAAATTTGATGTAGGTATACATTTATGCTAATTAGTACACGGAGAAAAATTCATTTGTAAACTTTACTCTTTTTATAAGAAAATTTATTATTTTTATAGTATTGCTGGGACACGCTCAAAATGTGGGATTTTTATGATTTTTGTAGCAAATTTTACTTTTTAAATGATAATTATTATTATTTTTGCAGCAGTCATAAAAAGTACTATTTCAAATATTGAAAATTTTTAGCAAATCTACAAAGTTCTGATTACACACTAAATTATTCAGAAATTCTCCGTTTTTCATGTACATTTTTAGGAATATCACCTGATGTAATTTATTATTTTTTGTGTATTGAATTTAATTAAATCCTGGTTCCATATTATTTAAAAATGCGTGAATTTCGATACGTCCTTATTAGCGTTTAAATATAAACATCGATGAATATGAAGAATCCTTTATAAGCATTCATTTTCGCTAAACAAAATAAAAGCATACAAAAAATTTAGCAATCTTCAAATAAAACTATCGGATTTTTCCTTAATAAACTACCTACAACAAAATCCATCACACACGCTAACTCATCTCCGTACAAAAAAGTTATCGATACGTTTTTCAATCATTTTTTGCCGATCCCATAATTATAATTATACCCATTTGCGTAAAACAAGCTCGTCTGAACGCCCAGAACCATCTAAGCCACTCAACACACACACATCGCGCACGCGCGATCGTTGAACCTGACCTTGAGGAAACCGGCTGCGAGCTGAAGATTCGTGCCAAAAAAAAAGTGCCGCGAGTGAAAGAGGAGGCGCGCGCACGCGTGATGCGATCGCCGAAGACAAATTGTATCGAAGCGCGGATAGACGCAGCGCGTTTATCAAAATAGCCGAGGTGATGGTTTGATGAACCTGTGGCGCGATATGTACAGTTTTGTTTTGTACGGTGCGGTTGGTGTTGGGAGATGGACAAAGAGATTTTTAGGGAAATTAATTTGATGAATGGAAATGATAAAAAGGTTGGGTGTACATTAGCGATGATGAAATTGGTTTTTACGAAGATGAGTGGAATCTCAGTATTTTAAATCTAATTTGAGCTAACAGGTATATTTTTAGTGTATTTATTATTTCTGTATATATATATATATATATTGATTTATCTATGGAAACCACTATATGGTTACCAAAGTTATAGTAAGAAATGCTTGAAAATTGTTCATACATATTTACGAATTTGCAAATTTTACAGTAAATCTTAGGCAGGTGTTGAGTCTGACGTCAATTTCATAATATCGTAAAATGGGGAAGTTTCGATCGTACTTTATGTCATTTACAAAAAGAAACCAAAAAGTATTGATAACGACCTACATTTATTATGCCGATGTGGCATTACTATCGATTTCTCAAGATGTTCATGCGAATTTTCGATATTATGGAAATATCCTTTGACATATAGAAATCTTTGGATTTACCCACACGGAATTCAGAGAAATATGTTTCTGCGATTTTTTTCGAATCGGTAACACCGGTCCGATTCTCCGGAATCAAAAGCAATTGGTCCTTCACCTAAATACTTCATATTTTAACGACGGTATGAGTACATTTGCGTGTTCTTTTTCGGACCTTTCTTAAGAGCAACTTTTATTGTGACGTATTAAAGAGCAATGAATAATCTTAAAATAACTTTAATACAGGACATATTATTACAATTGAATATTTATTATTTGTTAGTAAACACTTTTTTAATTAAAAATTGTTTTTTATGTTTACTTACTAGTGATTGACATAGGTACAAGCATTTTTGAATTTTCATTTTTAATTAAACCGTACATTACCATCATAATAAACACATGATTATTCAATAATAAAGAGCTTTTACTTGATATTCCTAGTATTAAAAAATAACAAGTATTTTATTATTATTTAATATTCATTATTCTTTATATCTCTACGTAAAACGAGTCTGCCTATCCAAAGGATTAGACAAGCCCTGCGGCGAAGTATGACTTACAATTCTAAATTAATATAATCTTAATGTTTTTTTTCTTATTTCCTGATTAAAAAAGTATCGGTTCACTAAGAGAATAACTTATGATATGATCATAACAGCATATTCGTATACACACTACAGTACTATTAAAAGCATAAAGATGATTATTTTTAGCGTACTTACCTAAGATAGCTCTTAGAAACAAATTTTATTCAAATTATACTCTTTTTATGTGCTAGTTTTATTTTTCAAATTACCGTTACATATATTTTTTTGGCTACCTTAAAACTTATGTATTTTAATAGTGAATTTTTATAATGAATTTTTCATTTCAACTGTATAAAAGAAATTTAATTACAACTTATAAAACGAAATCCTTTAGTTTTAAAAGTTTTTTTTTTATTAAAACTATTAAATAAATGTAAAAACCTTCAAATATTTCACATTTTTTTCTACGGAAAGATAAATCTTTTCGCAGCTATAACCACTTAAATTATCCGATGATTAATAGAAAAGTCAGTTTTTCGCACCATTAAAATAATAAATGAAAAAATATGTTTGTAATGCGCATCTAATTACCGATTTAGTTATAGCCTCGCGCGCGCATGATTGTAAACAGTGAGAACTGGAATTCAAAAAAATCTATTTTCAGATGTACGCAACGACCGCAGGGATTTTCCTGATAAGAGACCCAAGCATCAGCTTCGCTTTCCGCACGCGGCGTAACGTAATTTGCTGATCATGGAAAACAGGCTATACGTTCGCTGCACTGTCGTCGTGCGTCTCTGTGATTAAATGACTTATCCGAATATCTGGTGGTCATTTGCAAGTCGAAATAACAGCTTTTCGACTACTTAGGTACTTAAACTTATTCGAAGATGTTGGACGAGTGTTCCGGTTTTTTTCTTCAAAGCGATTGTACGCAATCGAGAATAATTTATTAAGATTAATATTATGTTAATAAACACGTGAAACTGGTGTCATGATAAATCTTGTTTCTATCAAAATAATATTTTAACATCAAACACAAATATATTATATGCTTACCTAATGTGTGAAATACTAAATTATTCTTTCAATAGTCAGAATAACACGAATTTTTATTAGATAATTAAAATTTATATTTGATTTATATACATCATTATTGATCTACTATATGAAAATAGATTTAAAAAATTCACACAATCAAAGATAGTTAATTTTATTAAAAACCTGTCACATCCGAAAAAATAATTATTCATTTATTTAACCAAAATAGTTTGAGTATGGAAAAATTCAACAAAGTGGACAACATGGTTTCATTACGAATTATCTCATTGAGAAATGAATTACAATGTGAAGCATATATCAGTTGAGTGTTCTAATTATGACTGACCGAATAATTAGGGTAATATTAACCAAATAAAAAAACTAGCATAACATAACATGCAATATCAAAGTCCTATCAGGCCTTAATTGATTAGTTATTATTCACTAAATAATTTTTAAATCGTCAAACACAGCCGTTCATTCATTTTTATATTGTTTACAATTCGACTGATAATATTATATCATTACCATTACTTATAATTATCGTCGCCTTACTAACCCAGTAAAAAATCGATCACCGAGCAAAAAAGCGCAACTTTTCCGAAAACATCGAAATATCTGTCCCGAAACGATCGCTCAAGATCTCTGCAGCATTCAGGAATCGCGGGCCACGCGCAATAATTCGCATGCGATATCGGCAACAAAGTATAGGTATGTATACGCTTCTCACTCTCTATCCATCTCCCTCTCTTTCTCTGCGCTAATCGCTTATCTCACTGCCACGATCGTTCGGGATACCCCGCTTACGCGCGCGATTCGAAAAATGCAAACCGCTTCGGCGAAGTGAGCGGGGCCGTGACCGTGGTAAGTATAGCGCCACGTGCGCCGCGGCTATAGTATTGTCAGCCTGGCGTGCAGTACACCGATTTTTCGCCGATCGCCCCACCGATTTTTTCACTTAATCTTGACGACGATGATGGCATCTTAACGACGGCACGGTGCACTTGGGGAGCGTGGCTGAGTTGGGGAACCGAGGTGAGTAAGTATGCAATGGAAGGAATGGAGGGATACGATGGAGCCTAGGTCATTACTTGCGCGGCCGCCGCGTCACGGGCGCCTCCGTATATAAAGATCTTCGCCCGGCCGGGGAGTCGTCAGTCTCGCTTAACTGTTCGGACATAGGCAATCGGCGCACACAGAGAAGCGAGATACAGAGTTCGGTGTGCGATTGACGTTGCGAAGTGTTCAGGATCAGAGAGTGCGAATAAAGTTCGGACAACATGAGTTCGATTAAGTGCATAGTGCCCTTAGTGCTTCTGGCTGTCCTGATCAATGGCAGCTCCGCGAAACCCCGTAAGTTTCACAAAGCCTTTTGAGTCGAGGATTACTTTCAATTCGATCCTTTTGATATCGAATTTCAAATGCGAATAGATATTAATTCTAATATAAACTAGCAAGAGCTCCATATTATTTAATCATTGAAATAGTTTTAAAAAACGGTTTTCACAATGTGCTGTTAAATATTAAGTATCGATTTCCCGATTTAGCATTTTATTATAACCTAATTAATTTACAGTTGATACATACCGCTATTCAGGAAACATCCATCAAAATAAAATTATATTCATAAAAAAAAAAAATTAAAAAAATTAAAAAAAAAACAATTTGACAATTAATTGCGTAAATGTAAAATTATGATTGCTTTGGTATCATTAAGTGATTTTTTCTGAAAATGGTATTCTATAAATTGGTTGGATAGTTAAATTTTTCTTCTTCTCATTGCTCATAGTATTTTAAAATATTATTGTAAAAGAGCTTAAACATATAAAAATTTTTTCAATTTTCCATTTTTTAGTATGTTAGAAGCTCAGTTTTTTTCCTGTATAACTAACTAAAAAAATCTGTTAAAAGATTTAGTAAAATAAGTATGAATAAAATTTCATTTATTAAAATGTTTGATATTTTGCTTGACTTTTTTAGTAATAGTAACATTTAGAATAACAAATATATAATGAATGACATTAAAATCTAAATCGAACTTCTTTGTTAACAGACGGAGTGCTTGGTAAGCTTCTGAACCATGAGCCTCACGCGGGTTCGTCCCTGCTGGACCCTCTGGGTCTTTTCCATAAGCCCAGCTCTAGCGCTGATGCTAAAGCAGACTCCCATGCCACCGCTTTGAACGGCGGCTTAAACCTGGGCGGTCTCTTGGGTATCCATGGATCCATCAGTCACGCTGACGCTAGCGCCAGCGCTAACGCTAATGCCAATGGCAACGGCTATGGTAACGCTGGTTCCAAGGCCAACGCCAATGCTAATGCCGGTGTCAACTCCTATGGTGTTGCCACTGCCAATGCCAACGCTCAAGCCAACGCTAATAGCAACATCTACGGTGGTGGCAACGGCTACAACGAAGGTAACGGCTACAACGGTGGCAACGGCTACAACGGCGGCAACGGCTACAATGGCGGCAACGGCTACAACGGTGGCAACGTTTACGGCGGTGCCAATGGCAATGCCAACGCTAACGCTCAGGCTAACGCGCAGGCTAACGCGCAAGCTAACGCCGGTGGCAACGGTTACGCTCAGGGTAACGCCGCTCCCATTGTTCACGGTGGCGGAAATGGTGGATATAACCAGTACGGAGGCGGAAACGGTGGATACAATCAGTACGGTGGCGGTAACGCTCAGGCCAACGCTAACGCCCAGGCTCAGGCTAACGCCGGTGCCAACGCTCAAGGTATCTATTAAGAGCCCTTCGTGGGAATATGCGGACGCTAGAGAACGTCGCCCGCTACAATGTGCATCATTCTATATGTGCACGAGCGTGTGTGTCTATGTGTTTTTGGCGCATTAGGTTTAATGGGACGGGCTACTTTTTTACGAGTTAAGAAGCATGCATTTTAATGGGCGAACGTTAGGAAGTGCTTGGAGATTATGTGTTCATCGGTACTGCTAATATGCCCATCTTCGTGAATTTTTATTATTCTACTACTGTTTTTTTATGTATGAATATGATACTACGTTAAATAAGTTTAAGTGCCTATAAATATCAAATATTTTTTGTTGGGATATTTCAATATAAAAAGAAGCGTTAAAAGAATTATTATTTTTGCGAATAGTTCATTAGTTGATAAATAGGTTTATTTTATATAATTATTACAATATTCATCTATATTTAAAACCGTTGAATATTTTTGTTTTTTGTAGAACTTTTAATTAAAAAAACTATTGAAGATATATATTTTATCAACTAATCAACCATCAAATGTTATTTTACAATAAAAATATAGTATCACTGCTTATGAAAATTTTCTAACTCGTAAAAAATTTTATCTCGTAAAATAATCGCCTAGGTATAGATTATTAAATTAAGATATGATACGTTAATCGTTTATACATAAGTCTAAAAATGCACGCACAATCATCTATTTGCACTATTTGCACTTTTTCGTTTGCACTCTTTCTTCGATCATTGAAGAGCACCGCTGCACGATTACCTACGATCAAAGACTTTGGTAGCTTACTCGTTGTCGAAATCATTCCATTTTAAAACAAACTTCTTCTTGGGACGAAATCAGGATGTCATTAGCCGTCTCCATCATTAAGTGTCAAATAGTGGAATAACTAAAAGTGAAAAAGAGACACCATCGACATATTTGCAACAATTGTTTAACGTAGGATACGGAGGTTCTTACGGAAACAACGGACCATCCGCTGGTTACGTTCAATCGCCAGCCCCGAGTGGTCCTTATTATCAGACTGGCGGCTCTCAAGGTAACGCTGCAGCTAGTGCAAATGCTAACGCCAATGCAAATGCCGGCTCGTACGGCAATGCCGCAGCGCCAACGATTACCCTGCCGGAGCCCCAGTTTGTCGACAACAACAACCTCCAGTATGGATCAGGATCCTCGAGATATCCAACTGGCTACAGCAACTCACAGGCCAACGCAAACACCCAAGCGTACGCTAATGCTAATGGGGGAGGTTATCAGCAGAAGCCCACCGCGACGTTTGGACGGCCTAGCGGCGGACAGACGATCGTCATACCGATTGCCGTCGTCGAGGGCCCACCAAAGCGTCATCACCTGCACAGACATCCCCGTCCTCCTCCACATCCCGTCTTCAGTCATCCACCACCACCTCCACCGCGACCGATGAATCCCGGCAGGCCCATCGAAATCATCGTCATTGAGGAAACCAAGCCCATTAGAGGTGAGATGGTTATGATAGATACATTCGCATGGATCCCTATTATGACGGGCACTGAATATTGCTTGAATTCCAGTACCTTAGTCATATGATTGATTAAGGCAATTTACATGAAGTGTTGATTCAAAAAATCTGATCGTAACAGAACGACTTACAAGCAGGCACTTGAAATGCCTTTAAATAATCAGGAGTTGATTTTAATGTGCTTCTGGAAGTTGGAAAAAATCATGCTAATGACGCATAATATAAAAGAAACTTAATGATTAGAATCCTTTTTATATAATGCAAGAAAAAAACAGATATATTGATTAGGTAAGAATTGACGTAAATCCTCGATTCTCAGATTGAAAAGTTTTAAAAATAACGAAGATTGTAAATAGAACTAATTTAACTTGTTTCGTAAATTAGTTTATAATAATCTGATAATTGATTTTTTGATAATATTACAGTATATATTCATATACCTATTTAATGATTAATGATATGAAGGAAGTTATTGTGCAAACGAAAAGTGACGGAGTACGATTAACTCGATGCCTTGAAAATGTTGTAATTAAAGAGCCAAATTCATTTAAAATTAAATTGATTTCAGATAATTGCATAAACGGCTGCGGACGTCAGCCTCAGCCTCAGCCTCAGCCTCACTATGGATCTAACCCCTTCTTGAGCGGTGGTGGTTTTTCTAACGCAAACGCGAATGCTCATGCTGATGCCTCAGCAAATGCTGGCAGTAGCGGAAATACTCAACACTACGGAGAACAGCAACAAGGTCACGGACATAACGTCTTCCTTTCAGGCAACACCCCACAAGGACCACATCAAACCATTGGAATTGCTCCTGTTGGATCCCAGGCTGGTGCTAACGCTAACGCTCAGGCCAGCGCAGGTGCCAACGCTATCGCTCCTACCGGCGGACATTACTATGGTCCAGTGAAGACCGTGGAGCCAGCAGTACCCTACCAGCCAACCATACCGCAGGGAAATTATGGTGGATCACAGACAAACGCCAATTCAAACGCTAATGCCAACGCCGGCGCTACCGCTACCACCAACACGGGTTCCGGTACCCAAGGAGCTTACAACCAGGGTGGATTTGGTCATGCAGGAGGTGCCGGTAATGGCGGTCTCGTCATCATCGACGATTCTCAGCCCTCGGGCAATTACTACAACGGAGCTGGATCTGCTGGATTAGGAGGATCGAACGCTGGTGCTAATGCTGCAGCCAACGCTAACGCTAATGCTGGAGCAAATGCAGGCGCAGGCGGCAATGCTGGTGGCCTCGGAGGATCAAATGCTGGCGGATTTGGAGGATCGAATAATGCTGGATTCGGTGGATTGAATACTGGTGGGTTCGGAGGATCGAATGCTGGTGCTAATGCTGGCGCCAATGCTAATGCTGGAGCTAATGCAGGCGCAGGCGGCAATGCGGGTGGCCTCGGAGGATCAAATGCTGGCGGATTTGGAGGATCGAATAATGCTGGATTCGGTGGATTGAATACTGGTGGATTCGGAGGATCGTACACTGGCGCTAACACTGGTGCCAGTGCCAATGCCAACGCTAATGCTGGTGCTAATGCTGGAGCCGGTGGTAACTCAGGCTCTTATGAACCCAGCGTAGTGCCATCTGTACCGAACTTTGGAGGATCCGGAGGTTTTGGTGGTAAGTTTAACCTTTCACATTCAGCTTTTAAATAATTTTTCATTTTTATTTTTTAAAATAAAATCTAAAATGTTATAATATTTATTCATACATTATAGGATCCAACGCTAATGCCAACGCCAACGCCGTTAGCAACGTCAATGCCGGTGCAGGTGGCTTTGGAAGTGCCAATGCCAATGCCAACGCCAACTCCAAGGGTTTTGGCGGTGCCAACGCGTCGGCCTCTGCTTCAGCGTCAGCAAACGCCTCAGCGGGTGGCAGCTTTGGTGGTGGCTTTGAAAACAAGAGTTCAGCTAACGCGGCCGCGACCGCATCAGCTGACACACGTGACATGCTCATCTTCAGCAACTAACTTGAGAGTACTTGGTGATGATGATTGGACCTTGTGATAGAAACACAGACGTGCGCACGCGCATATGTATGTGTATATGTGTGTATGTGTGAGTGAAATGGAAGCTGCGGATGTATCCGGAACGCATTATTTAGTTGGACAAAGTCGCGATTCTTTCTTTTCATTGAACGATAGAAACGCGCCAAAATAAAATACTCTAATTACTTATAACATTAGTTACAAAACTAACTATAGTTAAGTTTCGTTTTCATGCATAGCTCCAACGTACTTAATGGCTTGCCGAAAAAAATTGTGATGCTCACAGTTGCACGGACGTACGTTTCGGTTTTTTAATGAAAAAATAGAAAATTTTGGTTTTGTCTTGGAAAATTTTATCTCTTGCAGATCGAAGTAGTAAGTTTAATTGAGATAAGTATTTTTTTAGAAATAGTATTTATAGAGAGGTGCATTTAAGAAATAGAAAAGAGTGTTATTTAAACTTTTAAAGAGTTGTAACTCTTTCGACCTACAAAATGATAAAATATTTTCGACACTTGCTTTCATTCTCCTAGTGTATTTATTAAATAAAAATACTAATTATTATTATACTTGAAGAAATTTGTTTTCAATTTCGAATTTGAACTAGAAATTAATTTTGATAAAAATCACTTTTGATGCATTAATTACTTATTTATAAAACAAAAACAGCCAAATGCATTAGGAGACGCAATAGATAACAATGTTGAACTCTAAAAGAGATAAAATGTTTTTATTAAAAGCTAAAGTTGGATTGTTAGATTTTATCTTTTTTGTCAGCAGAAAAAAATGTAAATCTAAAATCCGCGAGTTTATTTAAGCGCTGACTGGATTTCTTTTGTTGTTCATCGATAAGGAAAAAAATATCCTTTTCTGAGCTAAAAGCAGTTGTTTTCCTACAAGCAATCGCAGAAAGAACTTGGCAAGGTCGGCACACGCCGACGATTAAAGGCAACATAATGACTTTTTCATTTCGTCATTCCGCTCTTTTCTTGGGATTTCCGTAAAGTATCATCGATCTTACGCCAAGTTGATGAAGTTTTATACGCTTATAAATATTATATGTACAGATATTCTCGCCTTATCATCGTTTTCATTTGTCGGTGCAATCACTCATGACTATCTTTAATTATGTAATAACATAGTGTACCTAGATGTAAACAATACTCCATTATAAAATAAGTAATAAAGTTTATTACTCTTTTTTCAAACTTACGACTATTTCATTGAATCTCTTACTTACCTATAAAGTAGTTGCAATATACATAACATACTATATCATTATTTGTTTTCTTCGAGATTTTCGTTATATTAAATTTGTAAAATACTGAATTTGCTTGAGATATAAAAAATACTATATCCCTGTTAATTTCCATAATAATTTATTCATATTAACTATTATTCGACAAGGAATTCAATTTTTTCCAAGATAACTTTTCTGATATACATACTATATATGCATAGACCTTATGTAACTAATATCACAACTATACACTTTAATATTTTTACGAGAATAGAAAAAATAATTGTCTAGGTTAACAATATAATAGTATTAGAAAGACAAAACTTTTAAAGGCGTTATATTTATCCTAAACAAAATTAAAATATAACAAGAGGTCGATTCTTATAAAATAAAGAAATAATAATAAAAAATATGATGTCTTAAATTTATATTTTAGAATCATGTGTCGATCATCATTATCAACGAATTTTTGTACATGCACATTAAAATTTATATTTTAGAATCATGTGTCGATCATCATTATCAACGAATTTTTGTACATGCACATTAAATTCGTACTTAACATTGTAAATTGAAAAAATTGATTGTATTTCGCACCTCTTCCTCATGATCAAATGGTAGTACCCGCTCTTCCCGCCCGATTTACCACACGTCCAAAGCAAAAAAGAGCGCTCGCGGCGCGCCCACCGCAGCCGTCTCCCGGCTCTGCTGTCGCGCGATCCTCATTCCTTTTCTTTGTGCCGGAGGATCCGCACGTCCCACGGAAAATGTCTGGGTAAAAGAGGTTTTTTAATCTCTTTTTTGACATTTTTGACATTTTCATAGTTACTTGTTAAAATAATGTTTTACTCGTGTATCGGAGGACCAGATGC
>JAPYZO010000779.1:0-22675 GCA_030522905.1 Torymus flavipes | reverse complement strand
TTGGAATGCTATATGGGAGTCTCCGTAAGCTAAACGAAAAATTCATTTTGATCAATAAAATTGATTATTGCTAATCATATTTTTAAAGTTTCTTCTCAGTAAAAAGACATAATTTGACTTCGTGAAAGTAATACGAACTTCACATCTTCTCATATTTATTAGATCACACTTTCTTATTACAGATCGGCCGAATTAGGTGAATTATAGACGACAAAGTATTTTGCTTCCACAAAATACAAAAAAAATTATTTTTAATATTTCTTCCATACTAATTTCAAGGAAAAAGCCTCATCTTTCTGCCCATATCACTGCCAATGAGGTTTTTTAGCTGATATCTCTACTATAAACGAAATACTTGTTTTTTTCTACTTTATAAGACGGCCGACTCGTTGAAATTCCATAATAGAAACTTGCACAACAATGTATAGTGATCATTTTTAAACAATTAAAAACTGTACAAAACGTATATTGTTCATATTTAGAAGCTGGCGACATTTGTTATTTAAGCTTTCGGCTAAGTGAAGATAGCGAACTAGAAAAATGGTCGAATTAGCGAAGTGACCGAATTACCCCGACCTACCTTATTATAAAAAAAAATCGTTACCGATTCATTCAATCCCTCAAACTTAATTTACATAAACCGCAAACATTTTTATAATAAAATTTTTCAACGCTACATAAAATTATTATTGATTATTCTCAAAAATAAATTCTGAAAATACAATACCTACTTAAAACAATAATATTTATAACTGATAATTATGAAATTGCCTTTATTGAAGTACGATGTCTGTCTCTGTCTTGCATACACGGAAGAGATCTACCTGTCTTTGTCGGAAGGTCGAAATACTTACACACAATGACACAACAGATGGAAACAGGACACAATGGAAAGGATGGGTATGTATCTGCATGACATCCTTTTCCTTACCCAGCGAGATCGGTAACATAGTTTCATAACATATCAAATGAGTTCGGATGTCGCCACATGAGCGTTATCGAAAATGGCGCTCGTTGCCATGTTGGATTTAACCGCCATTACTGTTGTATTTATTATGTTTGTTGTCCGTTCGTAAATTTGAATTTGTGCGTGTATAGTACGTTATAAATGTCAAAATAAAAAGACAATAACAATTTTTCCATCATGTTAGTATAAATTTAATTTATTTTATTTGATAGATTTTACTTTTGGTGTTCACCTGGGCGGTCTATAATTTTACAGATTTGATGCATTGATGAATAATATTAAGGGCATCATGAAGCTTTTTATTTTAACCTTTCTAAATTATAATGATGTTACTTAGGCTAAAATACAATTTCTTTTTCTAGGGAAACTTCAAAACAAGAAAACATCTCAAGACAATCATCAGTAAGTACTGAATAGGTTAAAAATATGACAATAATTTTAATTTAGTAATATTTTTTATGTTAATAGAGACTATTAAGATGCATAGATTTGATACTAATTATGATTTTTAGATATTGAAACCTCCAAAACAACGACAGCCTTTGCAATGTGTTGCTGCAAACCCTTCGTCTTCAGAAAATTCCCCTACCATAAAACTTAAAAGGAGAGTGAGTTTTGCTAAAAATAGGCGTATCAGGTAATAGTAAACATAATTAGTTGTCAGAAATCTAATATTTCAAAATATTTGAAAATCACTTTTTTATTCATACTAATTTTTAGAGAGTTCTGTAATGAAGCTGAACAAGGAACTGTTTGGGATGATACATATGAAGAACATGATTTGAGTAATACTAAAAGCAGTAGTAGTGATCAACCAATAATTATCAGTGTACCCTGTGATGATAAGGAAAATTTTCCAGTTCAATTGTTTTTACCAAATAATGAGCTTCAATGTAAAGAAGTTCCACCCAGTCTATCAAATGAAAAAGATATTTTGTTACAATGTGACATGGAAATGGACAATTCCATTAATAATCTTGAATCGCCATGCACACAAATGCAAAATCCAGAGATTGAATATCCTAATACAACAATATACTGTGATGATGGTATGGATATAACAGTGCCTCTGCCAACTAATATAATTCCATGTCATGATCAACGTGAACATCATTTGGACGATACAGTATCAGTTTCACAAATTCAGAATATTTCCATAGAATTAACAGAAAATATACCAGCAACTTTATATAAAAAGCCGCCAAATAGTCAAAACAATAAGAATAAATTTATTTCTATTGGTACAACTAACTCTACAGAACTTACTCAAGCAATGTCTAAATTATTAGGAATAGGATATTCTAACAAGTTGATAAATAAAATAGAACCCAAAAATTTAAATCATAATTTACAAACTATTGAAGATAGAACAGATTTTTTGGATAATGAGCCAATGGAATTTACTTCAGTTCTTCCAAGTTCAACATGGATACGACCCAACAGTAAATGTCAAAATAATGAAAACACAGAGAATTTGACTAAAACAATGGAATTCACTACTGCTGTCTCACATATTAATATTGTAAATAATCAACAAAATGTTTATAATACATCAGAGAAGACAACAATTTTTCCTAATAAATCAATGGAAATAACAGAAGCCATTGCTATTCGCAATATAATTCAAAATCAGATTAGTAAAAATAAAGTATTGCATGAAGGAATGCAGGAGAAAACCAAAATATTTTCTAATAAATCAATGGAGATGACAGAAACTATTCCAGTTTATAATATAAATTATGAAATATGTAGCAGTACTGAAAAAATATCAGATAAGAAGATAGAAGAGAAAACTCAAGTTTTCCATGATATTTCAATGGAGATGACTGAAGCAGTTACTACTCAAAGAAAAATTCAGCCTGCTGCTGATATGGAACAAATATTACAAGAAAAAACTAAGATTTTTTCTAATAAGTCAATGGAAATGGCAGAAGTAGTTCCTGTACATAATAAAAATTGTCAGTCTGGAACTGATACACAAGTACCAAGTAGACAGACAGAAGCAGTTTCTGCTATTAATAAAAACATTGAATTGAATAAACAATTGAGTAATGTTTCAAGTGATCAAATACAAGATAAAACAGAGATATTTTTGAATAAATCTATGGAAATGACGGAAGCTCTTCATTTTGGTAATATCAACAATCAAATTTATAAGGTAAAAGAAATATCTTGTAATGAAATGCAAGAAAAAACTAAAATTTATAACAATGTATCAATGGAAATAACTGAAGCAGTTGATAATAAAAATCAGTTTGTTAAAAATTCTAAGCAAGGATTTCTTGAAACATTACCAACAAAAACAACTATTTTGCAGGACAAATCAATGGAGATGACTGAAGCTATCTCATCTTGTAATCAAGTTTTTCAATCTGAGACTAATATTAAATCAACTACAAATAACTTACAAGAACAAACTAAAATTTTTCTTAATCACTCAATGGATATGACAGAAGCAGTTTCAGTTTTACCTCTTAATTACAACCAAAAAACATTGCAAGGTAAAATTGGGCAAGATAAGACTGAAATTTTTGGTAATAAATCAATGGAAATGACAGAAGCTATTTCTCCATATTCTAAAATTTCAAATGAAAAAATTCAGGAAGAAACTAAAATTTTTCCAAATTTATCAATGGAAATAACAGACGCTATTTCAACTCGTAGAAATTTTCAAAGAAATAATACTAGTGATATAAATAAGTCTTTTGATAAAGAGAAGACCAATATTTTTAATAAATCAATGGAAATGACTGAAGCAGTTCCTGTTTACAATACAGTTTATCAGTCTGATACTACTACAAACAAAATTCGAAACAAGCTAACACAAAGGCAAAATGTAATTCTGTATAGTAAGCCAAATGAAATATCTGATCAACTATCTGCTGAAGTAGAAAATAATCCTCTAGCGCAAGAAAAAACAAAAGTGTTTTTAAATAAATCAACGGACATTTCAGAAACCATCCCTATTAATCATAAAATTACTGAATGTTATAGAACGCTGCAAAACAAAAATCAAACTGATAATGCTCAAAATAAGACTGATATTATAAATAATAAATCAATGGATTTAACAGAAGCAATATCATCTTATCAAAACGTTGCTAGATTTGATCAACATATGCCAAAAGGAAATTCAAATGAAGAGAAAACAGAGTATTTTGTTAATAAATCTATGGATATGACAGAAGTTATTCCAGCACAGAAAAATATATTACCTAATATAGAAAACAAACAATTACAATGCAACAATCCTATAGAGAGAACTAGAATATTTCAAAATAAATCTGTAAATATTTCAGAAACTATTCCAATCCAGCAAAATTTTATTAATACTCAAATAATGCAAAAAATTCAACCTGAAATAATTAACGAAAGGACGAAATTGTTTCAAGACAAATCAATGGATTTTACAGAAATAATTCCTGTACATCAGCAATTTTCTAACTTTAATACAAACGATGTGCAAAACGAAATTCAAGGAAATAAGCCCCAAAAAAATGCAGATATATTAGCAGGAATAATAGATAAATCCAAAGAAAACTTTCATTGTAATACAAAATTAACAAAAGAGTCAACTCGTGTAGTCCAAGATTTTCATATGTCAATGGATTTAACGTCAAAATTATGCACTTTGCCTATTGTTACAAAATGCCAGCCTAAATCTAATATTCAAAAGACCAATACAACAACAGTTTATTATGATACATCAATGGAATTAACATCAGGATTCCCAATATCACAAACTGTTATGAGAGATCTTTCAAATCAACAAAAAGATAAAATAATGAGTACAGGCAAAAATTTGGGTAATGATCAAGAACAATATGACTCAACTAAACTTTTTAGAGATACTTCGATGGAGTTTACCGCAATACCTTCATTTCATTCTAATGCAAAATCGAATAGGGATGAATACACTGAAAATATTCTTGAAAAAGATATTGAAAATATACCCAGTTCTATAAACGCTTCTAATAATTGTACTAAAGACAATGATTATGAAATTACAGGCAAATATAAATCTAGAGAAGACAACTATGAATCTAGAGAAGACAATTATAAATCTAGAGAAGCCAATTATAAAGCTAGAGAAGACAATTATAAATCAAGAGAAGACAATTATAAATGTAGAGAAAACAATTATAAATCTAGAGAAGACAACTATAAATCTAGAGAAGACTATAAATCTAGAGAAGACAACTATAAATCTAAAGAAGAAAACTATAAATTTAGAGAAGACAACTATAAGTCAAAAAAAGACAATCAATCTAGAGAAGACTATAAATCTAGAGAAGACAACTATAACTCTAGAGAAGACTATAAATCTAGAGAAGAAAACTTTCATAGAATGACATCAGATGAATTAAATAGTCTATGCGCATCTATGAACTTACCAACTCAGAAATATGATTATAGTATGAATTCTCAAAATGACTATATTTCGGTGTGCAATGATGTTAATATTTTACGAGATTCACTCGAGAAGAATAATATGTTTCAACAAAATGGAACTATTCTTACAACAAAAAGTACTTCTTCTGAAAAAGATAAAAGTTCACAAATGTGCACAAGTGGTAATGAACATTTGAATCAAGAAAATAGTTATGGGTGCTCTGATATGGGTACAAGCAAACAAAGGTTTACACAAAAGGAAGCATTTAAAGATGATGCTATTTCAATGAAAGTGTCTCAAATACCTACAAATTCTAGAAATAAATCAATAACCCAAAATAATATTAATATTTCTACCACGGAAATGTTATGTGAAACAATACCTATACACATGGAAGTAGATAAAACTGCTGAAATCAGTATCAAATATTCAGAACCAAAACAATTATGCAGTACTGTTAAAAGTTTTCATGATGATTTACTAAATATTGACAAGCATCCAAAACATTTAAATCCAATACAAAATCAAGAAAATGTTTATTTTAATTATGCTAAAACCATTAATGAAAATAAAGATAGGAATATGGAAATAGATATTATTAATACAACAAATAATGATAAAAGTCATCTTTCCAATCAATTTGTTGAAAAATCTTGTACAGAAGCCAATCTTTCGATTTACTTAGAAAAAGGCGAGCAATTACCAAAGGATGAAATTGAAATTTATCATGACCTCTCAATGGAATTTACAGCCGCTTTACCTACTGAAGTAACTACAAAACAAAAATTAGACGAGTCTAAAAGCAAACAAACGATTTCAATTTCAAATACTGCAAAAGTTGCTTGTGACACTACTGATAAAAACAAGGATGATAATATAGTGGAAGAAAATAGTTTAACAAGACTACCATCTGATAATACTGAATTATTATTAGCTACAATGGGTTTTAAGACAGAATTATCACACCCTTTAATCATAAATGACAAAACTACAATAACGATTTCTAGTAAATCTTTTGCTGACAAAACATATACTGTTAATACAAATATGAAAACACAAAATGAAATTGAATCAAATAAAACTTACACTGTGAGTGCAACTACTAATGTTGAAAGCAATGTTGAATCAAATAATTTAATGAATAATGAAATTGATAATGAATGTGGAAGTTTAATACACACTGTTATTCCTACTGTTGCAAGCAATTTAATAAAAGATAATGTAGAAGAAGAAAGCGACTCATCAGGCAAAGAACACAAGGAGTCTAGTGTACGAATTAACTTATTTCCAGAGAAATGTACTGAAGAAGAAGAGCTTGAAGAAATTCAACCTCCATCATTTTTATGCTTCGACAGTAGTCAAGATTTTTCTTTACAAAACAATGAAATTATTAACATTGACCAGTGCAATGAAATACATAACAGTAATAAATACAATGAAATTCCCAATACTCATGGACTATCAATAAATAATGAAGATTTAAAGAAGAAAAATACAATAGTAAATGAAAATATTATTAAAGTTGTACAGACAGAAAAACGTCAACAAAGCTCAGGAGAAGAATTAAAACTATTTAACTATGATTTATATGCTATATTGAAAAAGACTAAAGAAAAGAATGAAAAGCTGTTATCTTTAAGAAAAGACAATAAAAAGCAAAGTAAAGAAGATATGATACATGAAAAAATTAATGCTAATAAAATGGATAAAAAGTTATTTTCAAAGAAAGATAATAAGATACAAAATAAGGAGGATGGAATTAGTGAAAGCGTTAATGATAAAAACGATGAACTTCTTTCAGCTTTTACTATTTTAACAAGAGATATTAAGTTACACGAGAAAAGGTATAAAAGATAAAATTTTATTGTTGAGTGTTATTCTAGATAATAATCTTTAATTTAAATTTGTAGCAATGACTGCATCTGGAGTATCCGAACTATAAGTACAAATATTATAGTTGTAGATTTTATAGCAAAATCGTTTGTTATAATTATAAAATTAAATGCTATTGAGAAGGCTTGTATAAGAGATATTGAAAAAGTAGAGATTTGTTCACGATTACGAAGTAAGTATTCCTCGAATAAATACAAATATGATAATTCTAAATGTAAATCTTTTAGTTATACAATGAAAATAAAATTGAAATATTTTATTCTTATAGCTGATTCAAGTAATCTTTTATTAAGAATTGTTCATAACTTATTGTTATTAAAACTAAATACTAATGAAATGTTAGCAAAATATAAAATGTATGAAGATATTTTGCCAATGTTGGAATATATATCAAATGAAGTCATTCTTACTATGAATTTTATGTCTGATCTAAAGAGTTTGCAAGCCTTAAATTTATTAAACATTGATGAAAAAAGGTAATATTATTATATAACTATTTGAAAGTGTACAACTATAGTAATTTATTAATTTTTTTATTTTCCAGAATTATATTTATGGTGTCTTCTAGAAAAGCAAATATAATTTTAAAAGTATCATTAGTAATTAAAATGTTTAATGAAATTGTACCTGATGATATTGATGTTACATGTATTTTAGGTGATATCAGGTAATTTTTTAACTTTTCTGGCTAACCTTTTAATTTATATATCTTTGAAATTACTTTTTTCAATATAACTTAATTTATTGCAGAAAAAAAGACATTAAACAAATGATAATAAATATAAGAAAAGATTATAGATTTCTCAGTAGGTATATAAGTGATATTAAGGAATATATTACACTAATGGAAGAATCTATTAATTCAAATAAGCGCTAAACTTTATTTTAATAGATTTTGATACTATGGTAAACACGATCTCTGTATCTAATACAAATGTTATTAATGTGACTGCCATAATTATAAATTGTAAATAATTGTATATGTAAATATGTATTTACTTAATAAATTTAAACTAAACTTTATAAAAAAGTTTTATTATAAAATTTAAATACACTTCTGGAACTATTTACAACATAATATATAAAAATTAGTTGACCTGTAGGAAAAATTTTACAACTAATGATTTTACAATTGCACAGACACTCTACTGTTTAGTCTTCACCATCAACGCAAAATTCTTCATCAGATCCATCTGAATCATCACTTTCATCTTTACTTGGATCAGAATTAGGATCAATACAATTATCATAGTTCTCTTTTTCTTTTTGCATTCGTGCTTTATATTTGGCATATTTGTATCCATACCTTTCAACATCTTTTTCATCAAGTCCATAAACCAAATCATCACTATCATCAGTTGATAATTCATCTTCAACATTTAGATTTCCCATAGCATTTCTTATATCGTGTTCACCTACTGAATTTTCCGAGTGATCAGAATCTGGGTAGTCATTTTTCCAGTTTGATTCAGAATTAGAATCTTCTGATTCACATTGGTATTCATCTTCATCATCTTTAAAGTGGTCTTCAAAAACTAAATCTTCTTCTATAGGTAAAACTGATACCAAATTGTCTAAGAGTACTTCTTTTGTTTGAGTATAATATAAATCATATACATAATCAATGATATTCTACGGAAACGTATGAATTCATCATTACTATGTTTTTTATTCATCAAATTAGTAAAAAAAAAGGTGAGTAATAAGAATTGCACTAACCTCATCATCAGGAATAGCTGTTGTATCTTCTACATCAATGATATTGATAACATCTTCTTCAAGATCTTCATTTTTAGAAGTATCTAATGAACGCATACTATTGATAATTTTATAACGATTTTGATTAGATTCTTGCTTTTTCTTTTCTCGGTTTTTTTTTTTAATGTCAACAGTATGTTGTTTATAGTTTTTTTTCAAAGCATCTTTACTCAATGTCTTGGTTATATGTTCTACAACACAATCCTCCTAAAATTATTAAATGTTTAAAAAATTTATAATTACGGAAGTATCTGCCTACAACATAAATTTACAGCGTATCATGTAATGACTTACTTCTTTTTCAACAGTTCCAGCAAATTTCACAATTGTTGTTAATGGATCCGAAGCCGTTTCCTCTTCGTCTACTTTCTGTCGTTTACATGCAACTAAAAGAGCATCTAAAGGTTCATCTGCCTTTTTTCGCTTAACTCGTAGAATAGTTGCCATTGTTTCTGTTTATTAAATATTGTGCACAATCTAAGACTTTTAAATAAACTTAATAAACACGAAGAGCATGTGCCTCAACGTTCGTCAATGTTTTGATTTTTCACGCGCCTTCATACCTACCGCGATGCAACATAATACTTTCGAAGAGGTTAGAATCTATAACTGTTAGATCACTGTGCCGGCATTGCAGGTCTCGACTGTATCAAATGAGTCAATTTCTCAGCTAATTAATCAGTTACGTTCCTATCGGTAATATTATATTTGAACAATTAATTAGAAAAGCAGAAGTGCAAAGTATTGAAATTGAAGGATTGACTTTTATCAATTATCGCGTAAACAACACATAGTTGAAGTAGAAATAAGATGAACAGAAAAAGGAAAACTGAAAATGAATCAGATCTAGAAATGACTAAACCATGTAAAAGATTTAAACTCGAAGAAATTATACTTGGAAATGTTTCTGAACAAGATGAAAATGAAAATGGATTGACTGTAAGATAATTTTCACAGTTTATTTAGTTGCTAGTTATTATAAATGATAGTCAATGAGTAGGTATTATAAGTTATAAATGCGTTATTATTCTATCAGAAAATAACAGTGGAAAAACTGACATGAGTTCTCACGCCAAAATCTCACCTCACTTAAAAACAGGAAAACGATACAATTAAGTTTAAAAATTGCTTGTTCTACTGTTTGGGAAGTTACAAAGGTCATATTTCTTTTTTTTTTATAATTCCTTCTAAAATTCTTTCTAAGCTTTTGTGCAAAATCTTACGTGACTTCTTAAGATGTGACATTTCGAATGCGGATTTGGGAAAAACGTTCGTAACAAATTTTTTTATCAAAGTATTAACTTTAAATGCATTTTCTCTGCATTTTAAAAGGAATAAACAAAAGGAATATGATCCATACAACTACCGCTTTCACGCAGTAAAATAGACAAATTTTTTAAATATATTTTACGTGAGGTCTCACGTAATTTTTGTCAGTAAGTAGGGTAGTATTTTAATATGAAAATATTTAACTGACAATTAAAGAAAGTGAGCAAAATTAAATTATTTTATTGCACTATCTTTATCATACTTATTTTAATTAGGATCGAAAAATTGACAAAAGACGTAGAAAATTATTAACAGCAATGCATATGAAAAAAAAATATAAATATTATTGCAAAAAGCACGATGTCTCATATTTAATAGAAACATCGCGAAAAACGGCAAAAGCATTTTCAAAAGAAAATCGCAACAATTTAGTTCAAAGCTTTCGAACGCTCAACGTCTCTAACGATCAACTTTGTCATCGTCCACAACGTGAAAGTAAAGATAAAAATACAGATAAAAATAAAAATTCAAGCAAAGACCAGGTAATTTAATTAATCTTGTTTTTCAATAAATAATGCTCTATCAATTGTATAAATTTTAAAACCAAATTTTTTTTAATATTATTATTACTTGTAAACATCTTTTATACTTTTTTTTTAGAAATTTATATTTTACATTTGCCTTAGTTATTGATTCATAGTTTATATTTATTCCAGTTAAATTTTGAAAACAATGATTTCAGTAATAGTAAACAAATTTCTGTCACAAAACCACAATCCCCTGTAAATCCAATGATAGAAAAAATGCAAGTAGACAATAAACTCGGAGATGACGATAGTGGTCTTTCTGATGATGGCCACAAAATTTTACATACGCAATCATCGCTTCGTGACTTTTCAACTGTAGAGTCATGTAGTTTTTATGATGATTGTAGTAGTGATAGCGATAACCAAAATGAAGAAACTCGGTTCAAGAAACCAAAAGATGTAAAATGTTTTATCGTTAAAAAAAATCCAGAAAAGGGCAATTTTATTTATAGCGAAGGAGAGGATTATATTGAAAGTGATTATGAGGATGGAGATATTGACTGTGATTGTCGTTATCACGAAAATCTCAAACAAAAGTTTTTCAATTACGCATATGATTCAGCATCGTCATCGGATGACGATTTATAAAATATAGGTATAGGTAAAGCCTCTATAAATTAAATAATGATATCTAATTATTGGTAAATTAAACTTAATATTTCAAGCTTAATGATAAATAAATAAACGTTCAGTTAAATGTTGCAGAATTTTATTCATATGTTTATATATTTATTACATATTTATATAATCTTGTGTAAAATTCATCTATCAAAATAAAAACAATAAACGTAAGTCTAAAATGTTGAGATTTAGACGGAGAGAAAAGGGGTAGGTTGTTACAAGAGGAAAGACAATCAAACATGCCTAAATCGAAAAATTCTTTTCCATAATAGTGTAATTCATTGAATTTCATGAGATGGACGTACTCTATTATTCAATTTATCAACCGATTAACTTAAGAATTTGTCAATAAAATAATATCAAATTTCATACGCGTTATTACTTCTATCCAGAGTACAATCGCCGTTCGCGGTCAATTCATATACATTGTGTAAAAGTCCACTGCTGAATGCTACACTACAATCGTTCGTTCCTCAAGTTCATACAGTAATTAATTGATATCACAATCGATCGATACTGGCGCACGTTTGCATTATTATTTTATTATTATTATTATTTTTTTTTTGCTTTCGTTACTCTTCCCTTCTTTTCATCTTCACGCTCAAACATATTATCAACAGTCACGTCGCATCGAGAAATAGTGTTATTGTAAAATGCCGGTACGAAGAAATTTATGAATTTCTGTAATTTTCCATCGTATGATATGAGTAGTACACTGCGTATACATGTAGCACTGGCCTTAACATCTAATTTATACATTCGCACCTCCCTGCGCAAAAGTACTCGCGACATCGTTACGCCCAACTAAATAACTTATTCAAGAACAGAATTTTTTTTAATCATCAATCTTTGAAACATCTTAGACGAGTTTTAAAAATCTTTAACTTAAATTCAAATGAAAAGTTCATTAACAATAAAGTAATGAATGCTAGCGCGAGTTCGTCTAAGATTTTTCAGAGATCGTTCTAACAAATGTGGCAAACGAACAATATCGCTTTCCTAGAGCACTTGAGAGTTTGAGCGTACTTTTATTAATGAGGAGCGCGTAGTTGCTCATTATTATATATAATATATTAAATGTTATATTGCAACATAACTTAACAGATTCACAAACTGAGATTGGTATCCATTCAGAAT
The DNA here is from genome assembly GCA_030522905.1 of Torymus flavipes. Lineage (NCBI taxonomy): Eukaryota > Metazoa > Arthropoda > Insecta > Hymenoptera > Torymidae > Torymus > Torymus flavipes. The sequence goes on along the minus strand of JAPYZO010000779.1, from coordinate 10,050 downwards.
CGCGTTTCCCCTACAATTTTTAATACTCTACTCCTCTACTGTACAACATTTTACATTCGGTCATATTTCAACCTCTTTCAAGCCTAAAGTATGTTTATTATGCTACGAGATTATTCAAGAGTCATGAGATTGCACACTCTTATTGTGTTTCAATTTTCAATAGGAGCTTAAGATCCTCATTTTTAAATTAATACGAGACTCGTTTAGATACATCGAGGATATTATTAATTTTTTTTTTTATACAAAATTAAAACTAAAATATTTTTTAAGAGAAAATAATTTGTTTAATAACTACAATTTATACATACTTGTAGGTTGTTTTCTAACGAATCAAATATGTAAAAAATCACTATGTACAAAATAGTTTTTTTCGCAACAAGTATACTAGTAATAATTTTTTTCATTTATGATTATATACGGAAAATCATTCTTCGCATCCTCGACTAATCCTCCTATCTAGAGATCATATTCATCCTTATTTTGTCCCTCTCGTTCACATGCATACTCTCTTTCACACATCAAGTTTTCCCTTACTAGTTAGTTTTATGTACAATTCGACATAACAGTACTATATTCCTAATAGGTTTTCCCTTGGCCAACGTGCAAGCGTCTAACGTTTGCGCATCATTTGTAAAACATAATGCCGTATGTACACTGTTTTGTTGGTAATTCGAGTCTTACATTTGCGAAAAATTCCCTGGATCAAAGAAAAAAAAAATCATACAGTGTTTAATGTTATTCAACTAAACAGATTATTATTTCTTTAATGTATTATGTATACATAAACTGGCAACAAGTAACAGTCCTATGATATCGCTTAGCGAACGACTTGCCCAAATTTTTCTCATCAAGGCTTTAACAGTGGGGGACATGCTCGGTTCGAGAGAAAGTTTAAGAAAAAACGATATCTAAAATAAGAGTACGTGCTGAAAAAAGGATAAGTATGCCTTTAAATAGCTATCACGTATTCTAAATCAATTATTAGAGAGACCAACGGCGAAAATATTTTAATATTAAAATTAATCATAATTCATAAAAATGACTTTTTGTCGCGGCTACAGTAAAAGTAACTAGAAATATTAGATTCATATTGTAATCCAGCCTTAAATACGTTTTTTTTCTGGTAAAAAAAGATTTTCAACCATTTCAAGTGTTAGTCTCTCCAATAACTCCTATTACTCAAGTTTTTTTCGCGACAACCTTTTTTCATTATGAGATTATGATTGTATAGAAAAAGTTTATTTCCAAACGAATGTTTGAAAAAAATTCTCTTCAATTTGTGTATGATAAAATTCAAACATGGTTTAAAAAACTACGGTTTTCGTGACGGTATAAAGAAAGAAGTTTCTCCGAACCATACAACAGATTCCCAGCTCACTTACGCGACCTATCGCGTCTCGCTTTCCATCAGAGAAAAAGGGCGAAAGAGAGAGAGAGAGAGAGAGAGAGAAAGAGAGAGAGATAGAGAGAGCTTAAAGCACCGAAGCCTCGGTGCGGCCAGCCGGCGGCGTCGTCGCTGGTGTCGCTGCCGGTGCGGGCGTCGCCGTGGCGCTCGCGTTGTTGTTGTTATTATTGTTGTTGCTCGCCTCGCCCGCGTGGCTGGAACAGTAGAACTTCTTGTGGGCTATGAAGGTGCTGAGATAGTTGAAGCTGATGTCGCAGGAGCGGCAGTAGCGTGGTCCGCTCTTGGTGTCCGGGTTGTCCTCCGGTGGTGGCGTGTCCTCGCGTTCCTGCTTCACGAGCTTGGGCGTCGCGGGCGAGGGTGCCGGGGAGATGGCCGGCGGCGAGGTAGCAACGACTACCGACGGTGCTGCTGGCTGCGGACTCTTACGCACGGTTGGCTGCTCTGTCTTGCCGTTAATCTGCTGCGCGTCCGCGGGGATTTCCTCGGGAGTAGCGGCTGGCGCGGGCTCCGGCGCTGGCACCGTCAGATCGTCGTCCAGCACGCACGTAATGTAGTTCTCCTCCTGCAAATTTCATCGGATCAAATTTATAATGCTTTTGAGTGGAAACAACGTTTCATTTCTATAAATAAAGCGGTAAAGATGTTTTAAATTTAGAAACACACACTTGGAACGATATACGCTGCTGGATTCAAAGAGATAAAAATCTTATCGATTCATGCTTAGTGCTTTATCACCGATATACCGCGTTTTGTTAAGTTTTTCCGTCTAATCACATTTATCTCTTTCTTATCTATAAGCAGCCGAATCTTTTTTATCTCGAAATGTATATCTTGCGATTTAATCTAACCGCAAACAAGATATACAAAAAAAGTTGAAGGATCGACGTGAGATTAAATGAAATTTATAAGTTTGAAGAAAAGTTCGACAGGCTAATAACCGTAGAAGGAAAGAAAAGAACTGTAAAACCAACCTGAAGATCAGCGCCGCGCTTCTCGAAGTGCATCCTAATGTGCGTCCTCATGCCGCGGAGCGTGTTCCCCTTGTACTGGCAAATGGAGCATCGGAACGCCTTGACGCCTTGGTGGGCGTCCATGTGACGCTGGGCCGCACCCGCGGTGGGACTGACGGCACCGCAGACCGGGCATCGCCAGCCGCCCGTCTGTCCGCTCGTGCACGTGTGCGAGACGCCGTGCTCGATTACCGTCTGTTCGGGGACAGAGAGATTACGATGTTTATCTCGAGGTATCTTTTTTAAGATTTAAACTGGCTCTTCTAATTATTCCTCGTTTATCAGACTTTTCCATAGGATTTCATTGTTTTAACTTGATTATAATATTCACAAAACCGAAGTTTTATTTTATAGAAAATATTAAATAAAAATGCTCACCTTGCATTTTGGGCATTTCGCGTGATGATCCTGATTCTCGACTCGTTTCGGACAGTAGAAGGCTTGATGGGCCACTAGGTTGTCCATGGAGGCGAACTTGATGCCGCAGGCGGCGCAGATCAGCTGGACGAGGGGCGGCGAGGGCGTTCCCGGTGGCGGTGGACTCGTCACGCTCGTTTCACGCGCTTGGCAGTAGTGTTTCTTGTGGGCGACGAAGTTCTCGTGCCGGCAGAAGACTATGTTGCACTCTTTACATCTGTCGATTACAGTCAAAGCTATTATTTTAGAACTCTAGATCGACATCAACGCGCATTTCTACAGATTTATTTCTTTAGTCCTTTAAACTTTACTAAATTGTTTACTAGTCCGATGAGCAAATCTACCTAAGCATTGTTTCCTATTCTATAATTGTCCTATAGCTGAATATAATACAGTGAAAAGTATAACATGTATCTGGATCAATCTCCAGAACATATACCACGACAATCGGCATGCCTGGGCTCGTACGACAGGCGCCATACAACGTGAATGTATCCAAGAGCCATAAATATAGTAAAGAGAAATGACATAACGTGTGTACATACCTGGAAACGCCTTGCTTGACGAGGACGCCGGGCACAGGCGGTGGTGGCAGCTCGGCGAGCCGCAGCGCCAGCTCGGTCGTGGGCGGCGTGGGCGGGATCCGGTCGAGCGCCTGTGCCGTCGGCTGGGAGCGAGCGCGAGGGCTCGCGCTGCCCCGGGAACGTGGACTGCCGGCTGGTGGTAGTGACGATGGTAACGGCGACCCTCGGTTCTCCTTCTCGTGGTCCTGCCAAATGTCAAGCAGGTTTCTTTATGTTTGCTCTTTCTTTACCATCTTGCTTATTTGTATATATTTTGGAACTTCACTACTACCTCGATAATGTGTATTTTTTTTTTAAATTATAAAGGGTATGAAGTAAAAATATGACGGACTAAAAATTAAACCCTATTTTTTTTTTATTTTATCAGAGTTAATATGAAATAAACTTTAATAATGTTGATAAAATAAACACGTTCAAAAAAGAAGTAAATTAAGTTTTGCCTAAATGCAAAACTGTAATATGTAATTTGATCCAGGATTTCACGTACTCTATAACACTTTATTCATAAGTCCTATACACGATCTTCTATAAGATTTTGTATCAGGTTTCACGTGATATTTTTCGAAAGTTATAAAAGTAAATTAAATTGAAGAAGAAATTTCATTTCAATCCTTTCCTTGAATATTTATATAACGCCAAATATCTTATTCCCACGAGTTACCAAGTCGGTATACCGTTTTCTAAAAGTTCGCCATATAGATGAGAAGCGAGATTAGTGAAATAAAAACAAAAAATAGAAAGGAATGTACTTACGGGTGATCTCCTGACGCTAAGATCGAGAGGCGCCGAAGCGGCAGAGTTGGGCGAGCTGGCGGTGGGAGGCGGCAGAGCGATGGGCGTCGCTGGTTTATTAGCCGCCCTGAGGACGCTCGTGGCGACGATCGAGCCAGGCGTCGAGGGCGTCGACGGCGAGTCCAGGGTGACGAGGACGTTGCTCGACGTGATCGTCGTCGGCGCCGTGTTGGTGGAGGTGGTGAGGCCGCGCGTCATCGGTTGCAGCTGGCCGTTGGGCATGAGGAAGCAGGGCGTGTCCGGAGCAGGAAGCCCCGGGGCCGCGAGTACCGAGGCGCCGCGTACCAGCGAGTACGGCACGATGATGATGGGATTCGTGGGTAGCGCCAGACAGGGTTGCGGTGGTGGTGAGTCGCCCGGGCTCGAGCTCGTCGGCGGCGAGCCTTTGAGCGAAGAGGCGCTCGCCGAGCCACTGCCAGACGCGCTCGCGCCCACCGTCGGCGTGTCCTTCACCACGTGCCTCGTACTGCAGTAGTGCATCTTGTGGGCTCGGTACGTCCTTTGCGAGCTGAACCTGTCAAGCCAGCGGAAAAAAGAACTTTATTTTTTATTATAATACTTTTCCTTTTATTTTAATTCATTGATATAATGTTAGTATCCAGCTCCAGTTATGTTTTTTTAACGATACGCAATTGTTCGCGATTGACAGCTAAGGATAAATTGCCCATTTTTTCCTCTTATAAATACTTCGTTTTAGCTCAAACATTGGTAATGTTTTTGTGAGTAATGCAAATTTTTAAATTACAATCATTTATTAATAATATCTTACTGCAATAACAAGTTTATCAGTAAGTGTGAGTAATTTTGATGAAATCAGAAACGGAAACTCCAATTAACGACTCTTAGTTGCCCAACGAAATCTATGATAAATTATCGCTACAAAACAGAATCATATCGTGTACGCCTGCATAAAAAGTAATATCAATAACAAAATTTTTCACGAAAATTTAAAGGCGCGCGAGTAAAAGTGTCCATAATGAAATGTTCACTGCAATTTGAATAGAGTATATAAGTAGAAAAGCGTTCTAAAATAGATATCACTATCATATGTAGTACACTCTTGTTAGGAGTAAGACTGACCTGATATCACAGTTCCGGCAGTATCTCTCCGCCTCCTCGTTGAGCGATCCGTTGGAGGCGACGGTACTGTTGTGCTGTCCGGTCGACTGTGCGGAGCCGACGGGCATCGCCGAGGCGGGCTGAATGGGTTGCACAGGCGAGGATGCGTGCATCCTCATGTGCCGGTTCAGCGAGACCTTCTTGTCGGCGCTGTAGGAGCAGTGCGGGCAGGCGTAGGCCTTCCGCGAGTCGAACTTGGCGTTGCCGCTGCCGCCGGCAGAATTACCGCCGCCACCGCCAGACTTCTCCTCGTCCTCGTCGTTGTTCTCGGCGTCGCTCTCCAGTCGCGGCCTATGCGAGCAGTAGTACTTCTGGTGAGCCTCAAGGGTGCTCGCCGAGCTGAAGCGGATACCGCAGGGCGGACAGATCAGGGCGGTGGGTCTCGAGGCTGCGGCTGCTGCTGCGGCAGCAGCGACGGCAGCATCCATGCCCAGGCCGTCCTTGCCGTCGTTGGGCAGCATGAACAGGCGGCCTGTGGCTATCGCTGCAATCAAGAAGCCGGAGCTCGGATTAGTTTTTTCTCCTATCTCGGGTCCGATCATCGCCGCAGCGCGGGAGATTAGATCGGAGATTCGTTATCGCGAGATATTTTCATATGTGTGTGTGTTCGTGATGGGAGACGCAGCGAGCTGTGAGGGAGTGTATTTGTGGTTAGTGACTCGCTGCCCTCGTGTTTTCGATACACGCGAGGTGAAGAAAGGAATGGGGCCCGGTAAGTATCCCGCTGCGTTCGAGCCGCGTTTTTTTCTTCTCTTCGCTGAGTCACTTGTAAAACGCGCAATTAGGCTCGAAAACAGAATTTTAACGAATCTTAAGTGTAATACATAATCGAAAAACGGATATGCCGACTTACCATTTTGAAGGCCCTGCGAGAGTGCCGGGGTGGAATGTGGCGGCGAGCCCGCGTTCTCGGGCTTGATGGTGAGGGTGGCGACGGCCTGCGGTCTGAGGGCCGGGTCCGTCGCCAGACTAGCATTCAGTCTCAGTCTCGGTGGCGCGACGACGGCCACCGTCTCCTCCTCCAGCTTCGCCCTCTTGGGCTCGTGGTGGCCCACCTCGTCGGAGGAGCGCCTCGCCGAGTCGGCATTCCGCCGACTGCTGCCAGTGCTCGAGGACGAGGACGAGGAGGCTCGGCCACCAACTGAGGCATCCTCGTCGCGCGCACCCGCGGCGTTCGAGTCCTCGTCGACGACGCAGCTGGACTTTGGACTCAGATCCTGCACGGAGTTGGGCCGCGACGGCACCTGTCCGCCCGCCTGCGATTGACACTGGTTGCGATGCGTTCGTGAGCTCTGGAATCGGAGGTTTTCGGAATTTAGTTTGGAAATTGAATATACATTTTTTTATCTGCTGTTGTGTACCCGACTTTATATCTTTCTAAACTTTATTGTATAAAATGTTTACCCGAAAATAAACTCTGTGCATGACGATAGTTCCAAAATAATATAACGAGCTTAATTCTGATTGTCTGCTGTTACAGTAATCGTAAGAAACACAGCTTACTTTCACGTAATTGCGATAATGATTGACGTCAAACCGAAATTACGTGTACATCTATACAATGAATATCGGAAGATATAAGTGCAGATTCCGAGTGCGTTGATCTCAAATGTTTCAAAATAGCTGGAATTTTAATTTCGCCAAAGTTAACAGTACGAGACTTGGGATATTTTATAAAGTTTAGAAAATGTAAAAATTGTTAAACGAAGTAGCTGAGCAGAATGCAATACCTCATAGTCGTCGGCGATGGAGGCGAGTCGTTTTCTCGCTTCCTCGGGCAGGGCGGCAGCAGCGCTCAGCCTGAGCCTGATGTCCTCGGATGCCAGGCTAGCGGCGACAACCTGGTTGAGCCGAGGCGGTGGCGGCAGGCCGACGAGCTCCTCATCCGCCAGCTGGCCCGTGGGGCTCGAAACCGCGGAGCCGCCACCCTCCAGGCCGCTGCTCACGGACGGCGTCTTCTCCGAATCGCTCCACTCCTCATCCTCCCCTGCAAATCAAACAATTACGGATACGTTAGTTCAGAGTCGATTGTTGGCAAGTGTTGATAATGAGTCGAGTAATGCGATATTGCTGTGGAATTCTATTAAGTATGGACAATAGCTGTATTATCTGTCTATAACTTATTACATAAAATATAAGTCTAGACAAGTATGGATAGACAAGTTTTTAGATAAGGTGAGATTGTAAGAGATAAAGATATACAAATGCATTTGAGTATAAGTGTCCGTTAACACTAATAGCTTTCGGGATCACTGTATCAGCGAATGATTATTCGAGTACGGTGGAAGAATGCAATAATTAAAATATATTTGGATTTATAAAAAAATTTCCATGCGTTGAGAGTCCAGCAGCTTTACAATATACGAATAAACTCTGTTAGAAGTAGCAACGCATAAGATTAACAAATTAAGATATATAATTAATATAAAGTTTATCGAGCCAAGGTTAAGCTGAGCGTTGGTTATCATCGGAAATGTGAATAATTCCCCACAATAGTCAGGCAAAAGTATACGCGATAACAATCTGACTAATGAGAATTCCCCACATTCTTGATAATCGTAATAACGCGTGATTCCTACATTATTCTTGCGAATTTCTCAGACTGATAAAAATACAAGTAGTGTACTTGCATTTAAACAGAGAAGAGCCATTTAACGCGAAGGTTTATAAAACTTGGACTTGAGTTAGTCTGTTGTTACAGTGCTAAATTGAGTTAATCTGTTGTTACAGTGCTAAGTCTCGACCTCGAAATAAAATATTTTCAAAGATACAATAAGTATAAGAGGATTTTTGTACTCATTTAATTTCAAATTTTTGTAAAAGTAATCTAATATAAATGAAATTATAACAATTAAATAATAAGTCTAATGGAAACATTGTTAAACAATAAAATAACGAATACTCCAAAATATTCAATTCTGTAATAAAAGCACTTATTTACCCATTATAGGTAGCATATATGCCTATTATAATATAACTGTTATAATAGTTGATGTTCAATTCCGTTGTGAGGTTTACCCACAATAAAGCCAAGTTCATAAAACAAAATCCTGTTTCCCCAGAATGTCAAATCGGTTCGAAACACGTATGATTTGATATATACACTGTGTACAAAATCACAAAATCCGCGCACTCTTTTACAAAACAGTCACTATAGAAACTCTTAAAAATGACAATATATAGCTCAGGTTCTCCCTCAAATGTCAAACCACTCTGAAGTTCAATGAAAATGATAAAACTGAGAGAGCGAAAAGCAAAGCGTATATAAACACAGGGCTATACAGCGCCGCTCGACGTGCGAACCATACATTTAAAACCGGAAATCCGTCGTGCGAGCAGAACCATGACTCCTTGCGCTCCTTCCACTACTCCAGCAGCAGCAGCAGCAGCAGCAACAACAACACCAGCAGGCGAATGCACAGACGAGCAAAAGGAAATGTGGAGCGCGCGCGCGGGCGTAGCGCAGTAGTAACAGCGGGCCGATCGGAGTAGGCGCCAAACTCGTCGCGCCGCCGCTGCAGATCGGTCTTCTCTCCCTCTCGTGCCTGCGCGCGCGGGCGCGAGTTTTAAAAGTGCAAAAGGACGACGACGACAAGAACGAACGGCCAGGAGAGATAGACGCTGCACACGAACGAGAAAGAGAGAATATAAGAGAGGACGCGCGCGCGTCGCCCGGAGCGTCCGCGTCCCTAATGGAGGCGCGCTCTCTGGCACGCCGGTGCGTAAGCGCTATATTCTCGCGCGCGCGCGCGCTCTCTCTCTCTCTCCTTTTTCTCTCTGCCCCCACTGCTGCTCGTGCGCGCACACTCTCGGAGCCCGTATCTCGCTCTCCTCGGCACACGGAGCTCGTCGCCGCCGCCGCGCGCTAGCGCGTATCGCAACTGGCGCAGAGCTCTCCGGGCCGACGCTTAGATTCCTTATCTATGCCCGACTGGCTGTGTGTGCTCTCTCCCTTTCTCGCTCCCCTACCTCCTTCCCCGACGAGCCGAATCCGCCCGCGCGCGCTCTCGTTCGTTCTACCTCCCCGTGACTCTCTTTCTCCCCTTTTTATCTTTTATCTATCTTGCTCGCCCGCTCGCTCCCACTCTTTTTACTTTGCTTTTCCGGACCGATTTCCCGCCGAGCGCTAATTTTAGAAGATCCAAGTGTGTACAAGCGAGCGGCGCTTGGGCGCTTTTTTCTCGGACCGATTTCGATTGAAAGCTCGGGGGACAAGTGAAACATTAAAACATTATGCTCGCTAGAAGCTGATGAAAACTGTTAAAATTGATTTATGATCAATGCGCGATTTATGTCAAACAACTGCTATAATAGTCAATGTAATGTAGATGAAAGTTTCTAGATTTTATAAATTTAAACTAAAAATGTTGAAAAAAAATGATCGTCAAAGCGTTGAAAAAGATGCTATATCGCCAACGCGCTGGAAAAGATGCTATCTCGTATAGGAGCATTGGGAACGATGATATCTCGTAGATGCGTTGAAAAAGATGCTATTTCGCTGAGATCTGGAAAATATTCTTTCTCAGCAATTTTGTTTCTTGAAAATCAATGTATAGAATAGTATTTTTACTATAAACTTAACTATTTTAAATCCGAAAAACTAATGATAAATTGTCATTTAAATAAAATTTTTATATTACTTATAGATATGATTACATTGTGCTAAATTGACGTTCTTTTATGAGAAAAATCAATAAATTTCATAAATGCTATAGTTTTAGAT